>JAOVVA010048271.1:0-14512 GCA_028565275.1 Leiocassis micropogon
CACACACACACTCTCGAAATCACACACACACACACACACACACACACACACACCCACACACTCTCCCAATCACACTCACACACACAGTTGACCCTTGAAACTCCAATTATTCTCAGAACGCTTTGTTTCACTTCCTGTTTAAGCAGCTCTCTTCCTGCACCGATGTAAAGCAGTGTTTGAGGTTATGGCACCAAGGCCCTGTGTGTGTGTGTGTGTGTGTGTGTGTGTGTGTGTGTGTGTGTGTGTGTATGCATGTGTTTATTAACCAAACCGCAGTATCCTTTACCCTTATGGTGGCCGTTTGAATTTCATGACATCATAGTTGTCTAGCTACAAAATGTTACTATGGTTACGAAACAGAGATGAAGGTGTATGTAATGATTAAGAGCAAAAAGCTTCACCGGTGTTTTCACTCGAGTTAGGTGTAAAGAGCTGCTCACGTTCTGAATGTTGATCTGCAGCGCTCGCTTGTAATGGTCGAAGTCTTTCGCCAGCTCGTATCCCTGGTGGTAAAACGTGAAGACGGTCTGAAAGAAAGCCAGCATCTGTAGAGAGACAAAGAGAGAGAGAGAGAGAGCGAGAGAGGGGAGTTAGAATACAACATAAAGGAAACTCATTATTTTAAGATAATGAAGACCAGAATAATTATTAAATCAACAAGCAATTTCTGTTTAATTCTTGATTCTGATCAGGAGGGGTTGATTTATTTTCTATAAAAAACGCTCTGACCGTAGTTCCTGTTACACCACCAAACCAGATATGTTTTGGTTTCTATAGCAACAATCCATTCACTCAAACTTATGATAGACTCTTCTCACTCTGTCAGACAAAAGCTTTTGTCACACCTTAATACAGTTTAAGATGGATTACAAGAACAAACAAGGGAAATAAAACACTCCAGGATGTCACGTGACAGGAAAACAATCAACCGCTGGGTGATAACAGTAACTCCGCCTCACTGATTATTTTCCCATTAGGTGTTTTATTCCTCACTCAGCATGTGTGAACTCTCTATCTTAATGTACATAATGTATGGGTATTTATCTATCGATCTATTTCTTAACTTAATTTAAATGTGAAATGCTCATATTTTACATTCAATATACACAGAAATTGAAATGTTTCAGGCCATTTTTTGTTTTAAGATTTACATTTAGGCATTTTGCAGACGCTCTTGTTATCCAGAGCGACTTACAAAGTGCTTTGATGTTCCTGTCACTGGATAGATTCTTACACTGTGTTACTAAGCAACTTAGTACAGTACTAAATACTAACTTTTTTTATTCTTTTCTTTTTTTTTTTATTTCTTGTGTGTGTGTAATTGTTTGTGTGTGCGGGAGGGGGGGGGGTCATTTCTATTAAGCCAAATAAGATACAGATAGGTCTTTAATCGTCACTCAAAGTTCTGTGATTGCAGCTTACAGCTCATGAGAGTTAAAAATTCAATAAATCCAACAATCCGAAACGAGTGCACTGAACTAGACTGAGAGATCTAACATGACATGTTTATTTATTGTGTACGAATAAATAAATACAAAATAAATACGTGTACAAAATAAATACGAATAAATAGAATATTCTAATATTTTGAGATACTGTTTCACTTATTGCGTTTTGCTTCACTTATGTCATGTTAGAAGCACTGAATCTACAATATTTGAGAGTTTCACTTTTTTAATAATAAAACCAGTGTCTACATGTATGTAGGCACGTAAATTTTTGAACAGCATGTGATTTGAGGCTGAGCTCTAATTGGATTTTTTCAAATCCTCCTTGGGGCGGAGCTCTGTGCGACCTGAACCCTCCCACTTTTGCTCTTAGCGAATCAATATTGTTTTTAAATATTGAGGCTCATGTGATTGGACCATTCTCAACGAGTCTTATTAACGGTCAGCAGATTGTTAGTTAATGTATTGAATAGTGATTGACGTGGAAGCCGGATTGATATGAGAAACAATTCTGTAATTTCTTTGCTAAAATACTCCTTCGCAAGGCGATCGGACGAAGAAAGAAAACAGTTAAAGAGCTCGGACCAGATCGACCTGATCTCTTAAATAAGCAGCAGTCGAGTGATCACGGCCAAGTTTACACTCGGTGCTTTTCCAGCACTTTCAATGGCTATTTACAGGCGATTATTAAAAGTTTGGAACCAGCCGCCACTGCTTGGAACTCCCCGACCTGCGCACACATTGTCAAATAGAGTTTGAAGCGACAATTTGAGAACGCCTATTAGCCTAATCTGCATGTCTTTGGACTGTGCTAACCACTCCGCCACTGTGCCGCCTCTTAATTTAATTAATTTATATAGCGGAGCTTGGTTTTTAAGTTGGGAAACTGAAGCTATAAGGAATGAGCTAAATTTTCAACACATTTTCAGTGTTCAATTTGGATGTGAAGTTGTTGAATAACGCTGAGGTATCAAACTTTTAAGTGTAGACAGATTATTTTATTTTATTTTTTTTAATGTTCAAAGTCATAAAATTGTAACAAAAGTGATATCGAATCAGGATTTTATAAAGTGAGACTTACAGTACGGAATTGCAATAGAAATCGAATCTGTACCTACAGTAGTTTTCATTATGACTCGCTGGCAGCGTTACAAATGTTGGCTGAGATCTAAGACAAATATTTTCATTCTTTTTAATTCAAAAGTGGAAATGTGCAGCATTACACAAATCCTGATACACATTTAGGTTTAACCTTTAATCAGTGAGTCAGAGGTGAGAGTGGTGAGGAAAACCTCCCTGACACAGCATGAGGAAGAAACAATGAGAGGAACCAGACTCTAAGGGAATCTTCTGGGAGACATACGGCTACAAAGAATTACTGATCCACAACTCAATACTATCAAGTCAAACATTACTGAATGTGTTACAGGGATCCCTGGGGGCCTTTCCCACATTCCTGAACTGTTCTACTGAAATTCTTGACAGTCGCTCGACGTCACATGCCTTATGAATCGGCTACGTGTTAGCAGCTAATAAAAGCAATAAGCTATTATTACTAGTTACTATCTAAAGTATATAACTATTACTTTCCTATAACAGTAAAATATTGCTAATGTCAAGGCATCTGTAAGCATGATTATTATCGGGAACAGGGACACAATCCTCATCTGTCACTGGATGTGAATCGTCATGGCAACAGCATGACGAGATCTACAGTATGACGCGCTGTGTGAAATGTCCTGCTTCAGGGGTAAATCAGGGTCAACGCGGAAAGTGCACGAGCAGACACGGCTACGCTGATCTGAGGTGAGGTGTGAGGAGGGGCGCGCTCACAGGCTCGACACACTCGAACTTCTTCCTCTCCTGGATTTCCTGCAGCTTGCACACGTACTCCAAAGACTCCTCCTGAAAGTGCTGCCTCATCGTCTCCACTGCCACATCCGCCTGAGAGAGAGAGAGAAAGAGAGAGACAGAGAGAGAGAGAGAGAGACAGAGAGAGACAGAGAGAGAGAGAAACAGAGAGAGAGAGACAGAGAGAGAGGGACAGAAAAAAAGTTTATTTTTGGAACTGATGATGATGATGATGATGGCACAATATTAATGTTTAATTTCTATTTTCTTATTTTCATGCTTCTATCATTGACACATGACAGAACCAATGTCTTAACACCTTCTCATTTCTGTAATGCTTAGATGAAAGAATGAGAGAGAGAGAGAGACAGAGAGAGAGAGACAGAGAGAGAGAGAGAGAGAGAGAGAGAACGCATGTAAGATATAGAAAATAGAAATAAAGAGAGTGAGGGTAAGAGAGCGGGAACAAGAGAGAGAGATAGTTTGAAAGACAGAGGTTAGTCAGAGTTATCGATGGGTATAAAGAGAGACAGAAAGAGACTGAAAAAAAGGAAAAGAGAGAGAGAATGAGAGAGAGAGAGAGAGACAACATATGTGAGTGAGTGAATAACAGAAAGAAAAAGAGAGACCGACAGAGACACAAACTAGTGCAGAGAGAGTGCGTTACAGAGGTAGAGACACAAAGAGAAAGAGAGACACAGAAAGTGACAGGGAGATGGACAGAGAGAAAGAAAGAAACACTAAGGTATGTAAAGAGGGAGTCAGAGACAGAAGCAACATGGACAAAAAGAGAGAGAATCTAGAGAGAGAATCAAAAGACAAAGAGACAGTGAGTGTGAGAGACCGAGAGAGACAGAAAATGAGAGAGAGAGAGAGAGAGAGAGAGAGAGAGAGAGAAAATAAGAGGCATTATTATTATTATTATTATTATTATTATTATTATTATGTACATATGTTTTTCCCCCTTTTTTCCTTTTTGTTCATGAGAGTCACTTTATCCTTGACCAAATGTCTGCACTCTTTTATTTTATATACATTTATTTATTTTTACTTTTTTTTTCCACTCTCTTATCTCTAAGCTTTGGCAATATGAATGTAAATATTTCTCATGCCAATAAAGCACCTTTAAATCTAGAATCTTGAACCAGAGAGAGAGAGAGAAATTTACAATTAGACTTTTCATTGTTCAGATAGTTATCTATTAGTTGTTGTTATTGTTGTTAATATTGATGGGTTTTGTTGTTGTTTTTGTTCTTTTTTTATGGTTAACCTACTATGTTATTCTTTCATATTTAATATATTTATAATGTTAGTACTTGTTTATAAACTCAGCAGATAGATGTTATTTATAATGTAGTCAATGTTTTTTGAAATGCTTTGGCAACAATTTTTTTTTTTCGTCACCATTCCTGCCATTAAAGCCCTTATGACCTGAACTGAGAGAGAGAGAGAGAGCAAGTGTGAGAAAGAGACAGAAAAAGAAAAGGACAGAAACAGAGACGGACAATAAGAGAAAGTGAGAGAAAGAGACAGAATTAGTAAGTGAGAGAGAGAGAGAGAATGAACAGAATGCCACAACAGGCCAGAAGTGTGTAGGAGGTGAAGATAAAATAAAAAAAACAGCGGTATGTGTGCTGAGTGTGCAGCGGTAGAGTCAGGCTGCTCTAACACCAAGTGTCAGGATTCACACACACACACACACACACACACACACACACACACACACACACACACGCACACACACACACGGTTACAGCTTTAACTTACACCTCAGTCCACACTATGTCCCCAAAAGTCCCTCTAAAGTCCGAAACTGAAGGACAATCAGAAACCACAGCCACCATCATCCCCAGCTCATATTTAAATAAACTCCCAGTGCATCATGGTTCCTTTGAAACATTTTCAAGTCTTTACATAACACAGGCTACGCGGGTCTTGTGCTCATACGGTAGATCTTGTGCTTGTCAGGAGATGATACACGTACCTCTTGCAGCTGCGGCTCCTTCTTCTTCGCTGACATGTTTAACAGTTTCTCCAAACCTGTGTAATACTTCTCGGTTTCCTTCTCGTATTTCTTCCTCTCTGCCTAAAAACAGACCAAAAAAAAAAATTAATAAATAAAAAGTTCAAACGTGCTATTTTTAACCTTGTGATGACAACGTTGTTGATGTAAAGACAAGGAAAGGAACTGAATTGAGTACCTTGGCTGAACCCAGCTGTTCCTTCCGAAACTTCTCTAAAGGCTTCATCAGTGTCTCGGTGATGTTCGCCATCTGTTGAAGACGACATGTGTTACACCCGTTCTGGACTTGTGTGTCTTAAGACCGATTAGCGGTCAGTGTCAAAGATGTTCCTCCAATAACGTATGTATGCTGACATGCAAAATATCTTCTCACGAGTGGATTATATCAGCTGTCCTTGAGTTTTGATTATGTTCTTGGCATGAAATCAAAATGCATCCCCATACTTTTAACATTTCCTAGAATGAATCGAGACGACTTTTCCCTCCTAAGTTATATGAATGGAAACAAATCCGCATTCTTGAAAAACATTTGATTTTCGCTTCCATCCACATCTGCCTTGGACCAAAAGAGACACACTACTGATGAACTGCATTAATCAGGTAATCGAGATTATAATTCATAAATTCATAAATATGTATGTAGAAGTTACGGTATTGACATAAAGGATAATCGTCAAACCCATCCTGCACACAAACAAAACAGCAGGTAACTATAAGAAAGGTCAAAGCAGGCTGATTACACTAAAGATACGAGATGTGTTGGTTCAGGATTACAACCTACTGTAGGTGAGGAACGTGTTTGTTTGTTTTTTTTGAGCTAGACAATCAACTTCGAGGTGTGTACAGGACCACATGGACATTTTTAATCCCCTGTCCTACCCAGTCTCAAAGAATTGCTCCATTCGATCTGCACGATCTTGGAAACACTCTTGACCAACCTTGCATGCTTCTGCAGATAGTCTCAATCAAACCTATTTTTTCACACAGACACTCTTGACCAATCCCACCTACCCCTGTAGACACTCATGAATAATCAAGAACATTCGGCACATAATCTTGACTTAACCCTTTTTGCCAACACAATTAGACAATCCTGGCCAATCCTGCAGACACTCTTGACCAATCCCAAATTCTCTTGCAGACATGGTTTGCCAGTCCTGTATACTCCTGTAGATACTCTTGACTAATCCCATTCTCTCACACAGGCACTCTTGGCCAATCCCACATTCTCTTGCAGACACTGTTGCCCAATCCCAAATGCTCCCACGGGTAGTCTTGAACAATCCTGACCAATCCTATCTACTCCTGTAGACACTTTTAGACAATCCTCTGCTATCCTGGACACACTTTTAATCAATCCCACATGAACACCGAGTTCCATCCTTTTGGAACCGGAGACACTTTTGGCCAATTCCCCTTTCTTTGACCAATCCTTTCCAATCCCACAGACACCCTTGACAAACATCACTTACTCCTAGAGCGCATATTTAACCACTCCCGTCTGTCCCTGGACACATTTGTTTAATCCTGTCCACTCCCACAGACATTCTAGACTAATCCCACTTGCTCCAGCAGACATTCTGATCAATCCTGTCCTGCAGATTCTGTTGACCAATCCTCCTCCTTTTTGCGAACCACTTTCATTATTTTTGCCTGCTCTTAAAGACACACTTGACCAATCTCTTGATCCATACTGTCCATTTCCGCAGATGTTACTGACCAATCCCACTTGCTACCCCAGACCTTTGATCAATCCCATGTTGTTGATCTCTTGATCTATCCTGTGAAATTGTGACCATCACCACTCATTCCTGCAATTATTACAGTTGGTCCCAACCCACAATATTAACTTGGTTGGTTTTATTTTCCAAAATAGAAACATGTTTACAATTTAAGCCAAAGTTATGCAGACACAGACATTCCCATTCTGGCATTTTAAGTTCTAACAGAGGTTCAACAAGGTTTAAGCTAAAATCTTGACGCAGTTAGCATCACAAATCGCAAACCTTGCTATTAAGCTGAACGATCGCTATGATTTATGTTTGCACATTCTGGTTTATGGTTGCACATTGTGGTTTACACATTCGGGTTGTATGTTGACATACAAAAGGACTACTTTTGCACTACTGCACTTTAAAGATGAACAATATCACCACGGCACTTTCTATACTTAATACAGTTTATTTTTACAGTTCTTACCTTTTTTTTTTTACAGTCTTACATTTTTAAATATTTCTAATTTACACTTTTTATTGTAACAAATGATAGTGGATTTTATATCTTTTATTCTTTCCTATTAGCATTTACAGTATGCCTCCTTACTTACCTTTTTTTTTCTTTTCAAGGTCACTTACAGTTGTGTAAGCATTTCACTGCGTATCAGACTGTGTATGGTTTTGTATGTAACAAGCTCAGCCTGAGACTTAAGCTACAGAGCATGGTTTTTTTTTTGTATGTCAACAGCTTCTGTAGAATGTGTAGACATGTCCATTTATAATCTCTCAATCATTACACACAGTCCATATCTTGATAACAAATAGGACTAGTAAAATATTACAAAGATATGGTGAGTATTTGGTGCTCACAAGACCAACTGCAAACTGTACAAAGCAAAAAAGAAAAAAAACAATTAAGGTCTTTAAGGGAACACATTTTTCCCAAATGTTGACCTTGATGGTTGTATGCCTATAACTATAACTTTTTATTAGTCTTTTTCACCCATGATCCATTTTCTTTTTCTGTCTCCCTCTGTCCCAGCATGTCCCAGCCTGCACACCCTGCCTGAGCCCTGCTGCTCCGCCGTACTGCATGACATCAGCCGTCTGCAGTGTTGTGATTGGGTGGAGGCCCCGGATCTGTCTTCAAAACAATCCAGCTGGTGTGAGTTTAGTTTTGGGCAGGGCCGGCGCAGGCTTTACTGTGCTTACTGAACACCAGAACGACACATTCAGGCCACCAGCACACGCTCATGAAGTTTTTCAAATCCCAAACTCTAATGCAAATCCAACACAGTCCTCGGCAATATAAATCCAGAACACACACACACACACACACACACATAGTTAATGAGGGTTATAAAGAAATACAGAGCCATAAAACTTGGCTTTCTGTATAAGCCAGAGCCATTACACAAGTGACTGTCAAAACTCACCGCATCAGTGTGACATAAACAATCTGCTATTTGTTTCCAAAATAATAAACAGTATAAAACTAATGAAAATAAAAGTTTCTAGAATAATTAATTATCAGATGTTCTATTCATATGTTTTCATGTAAATATTGGTTAGTTAATGTATCAAGAAAGTTAAATAATTAATAAATGGAAATGCAAGAAATCAATTAAATAAAAACAGCAAAAACAAAAAAACAAACAAAAAAAAAACATCAGGAAAGAAATAAAATATAGACTAAAAGTTATAATAAACACACACACATACAGACACAAAATAAAAGATGTTTTACGCACACACACGTGGTCACCGTGTTATAGTAAACAGTACACGCATGCCTGGTATGATTATACCAGGGAGAGACGCGCACTAAGACCCAGCAGGGGAGACCACGATTACCCACAATTCCGCAGCACAAGAGAGAGAAAAAGCATTGTGATACATTATACTCGGTACTCGTAAACCAAGACTTTTTTCTTGTTTTTCAAGTGAAAGTTTCTTTAAAGTCTTTGCTCGTCTTGCGGAACACTCGCAAACCGAGGTTCCACTGTATAAACAAAAAGGAAAATATGTAACTAATAAGAAGAAAGAAATACAAAATTAACAAATAAGGTGAAAAAAAGCAAAGCAAGAAAAAAAAAAGAACATGAGGAAAAAAGAAAGATGAAACATAAAAGTGAACATGCAATTAAGAAGAAGAAGGAAAGAAAAAAAGAAAGAAAAAAGAAAGAAAGAAAGAGAAAGAATAGGACAAATGAAAAAATGCTAAAATGAAACTAAGCAAAGGTAAGTAAGAAGAATAATGTAAAAACAAATATAAAAGCAATAAATAAAATCTGAAATGAAAAAGCAAGCAGGCAAAGAAGAAACAAATAAATGCAAGACAGAAGGATGGAAAAACATGATATTGTATAGTGTATTTGCATGGAAAAGCTTTTTATTTATTATTGTTGTATTTGATTATTTTATGCTATAAGTTTGGACTTCCTATTGTTGTTTGTTTTACTTAATTTTTTTTTTTATTGTGTGTTTTTGTGTGTGTTTCTAGGTTTGCAGCCGTTTTAGGATTGTACAACACTTTGGTCAACTGTGTTGTGTTAAATGTGCATTTAAAATAAATTTGACTTTGACTTATAATCTTAAAAATGTTATAGGTTCATCCTTATTAATAAATATCAAATTAAAATAATTCATTCATTCATTCATTCTCTGCCATAAACAGTATTTGTCTCATGAGAATCTGCCCCTAGTGGACAGTCTGAGAATTTGTCACACTGACCACTGATCTATAATAAACATTAAAATGGTCATTTCTTTAAAGGTGATTAACCTAAACAAATGTTAAATGCTGCGGATGATGAGGAGGAGATGTGATTTGAACTAAAGCCTGAATTCGGTAGAGAATCACCCCAGCACGCAGCCAATAACCACCAGCCGAACAAAACAACCAACCATTTCCTGTGGAAAACTCACTGTGGCGTGTGAGTGTGTGAGAGAGTGTGTGTGTGTGTGTGTGTGTGTGTGTGTGTGTGTGTGTGTGTGTGTGTGTGTGTGCACGTGTGGCATAGAGTAACTGTTCATCTGAGGCTTGCACTGGAGTCGCCCTTCTCACTGGAAATGCACATAAAAACACGTCCAACTTCACTCGCCTTAGGACACACTGTAATCTAGAGTTGGGTTGGGTTCTGTTGTCTCCAAGGAGCTGGAGGTTTTCCCTCATCCAAACAACACATCATGAGACATAAATGCAGTGAATTCAGTCGGAAATTTCCTAATTTCTTAAGTATATCCACCCAGATCTGAATCCTTTGTTGCAGCTCTTCAGGCAGGGAGTTCTCGCACGGCTCTCACACGTTATCTAGTTTTAATGGACAAACAGATTTTGCTAGACTGTATGTGTGTTTTGTAAATCTTCTATATCACTTATCTCATGTGTCATGTTATCAAATGATGTAATTCCACAAAGGTGCTGAGCAATAATCAGTGACTAAAGGACCCTGAAGGCAACTGGTTAACTCCTGAGAGGGTTTAAGGGGTAGGTTTAGTAAAGGGAGTGAATACTTATCGAACCGAGGTACTGTAGTGGCTCGTGTGCTTGTCTTGTATATGAAGGAATATATGCATGAAAATAATATCTTTGAACTACAGTAATCTTTTGCTACACAAGGAAAAAACAAGGCAGCGGTTTGTTGCCACGCAAAACAATACAAGCTCTGTGTGTGTGCATGTGTGTGTGTGTGTGTGTGTGTGTGTGTGTGTGTGGGCACACCTACCATCAGCTCCCTCTGGTCCTCCAAGTTCCTGAGGAAGGCGGAAAACTCTTGTAAAGACTCATCTGCAACACACACACACATACACACACACATACATACACATACATACACACACACACACACACACACACACACACACACACAGAGACACACAAACAAGAAAATCTTAGAAACAGCTCAGAGGTTTTCTCCTCATAGCCTTGTTGTTGTTGTTGTTGTTGTTGTTGTCAGTAAACCCACAACTCCAGCTCTGACTTCAGCTACACTCACCTGAAGCGGTTCATCCATGACGTGTTACAAATTATCCTGACACATCGACACTAATGTACGATTAATGATTACAGGTTTAATTATCCAAAGAAAGAAAGAAAAAAAAGAAAAAAGAAAGAAAGAAAAAAAGAAAGAAATGAGATATAAAAGAAAAAGGAAAAGAAAAAGGACATATAAAGGAAAGAAAGAGAAAGAGAGAAAGAAAGAAACAAACAAATAAAACAAAGAAAGAAAGAAATGAGATATAAAAGAAAAAAGAAAAGAAAGAAAGAAAGAAAGAAAGAAAGAAAGGAGATAGAAAGAAAAAAGAAAAAAAGACAAGATAAAAGAAAAAGGGAAAGAAAGAAAAAAAGAAAAAGAAAAAAGATAAAAAATAGTAAAGACAAAAAATGTAGAACTCAAGGTATAAAAAGCAGAAAGAAAAAAAAAAGAAAGAAAAACACTATGAAAAAATAAGAAAAATTTAAATGTATATAAAATGACAGGCAGAAAAAAAGAAAGGAAAGAATTAAAGAAAAACAATTCAAGGTACAAAAAAACAAGGAGAAAAGAAAATAAAAAAGGAAAAAACAAGAAAAAAATTCTACGTATGAAAAGTGACATGATTTGAGTTAAGCGTACAAAAGAGAAAAAGCTAAACATTTATAAAAGGTATAAAATATTAAAATGTACAAAAGTTAAGCATTAATATAATCATGCACTGCTAGGCTAACCCAGGTGTGGCTAGGTGTGGCTGTTCTGGGGCACCAGGTGGTTGCTAGGTTGTAGCAGGTTGGATGTTAAGATGTTTTGTCTGAGTTGAACCTTGTAGTTAAATCAGTCGAATTAACTGAAACAACATCGCTGTCGTTTAAGCGGCAGCACAAAAACAAATGGGCGAATCAATGCAAATCAACAGCAACGCAAAGTGTGTGTTCAACATCTCTCACCAATGCACTTTTCATCATCAGTCTTCGCGTCTCCGATGTACTCGAACTGGAACTCGCCCAGACACTGAGCGAACTTGCGCTGGGCCTGAGACAGCTCTGAAACAGACGAGAAGACAGAGGGGACAGTCAGGACGCGGGACAGTCAGGACGCGGGAAGGAACTGAACACACCACTGAGATGTGATTTCTCTAATCAGCTGAACGAACAGCAAAATGTCCCAAGTCCAAGGAACTTTTCTGCAAATATTTTTTCCAAACAAATTAAAGCTGCATGATTTGATAAAGAAATTACACTACTATTATTTTGACCCATATTACAATTTAAACTGATATTTAAGTATTAAACCTACTATTTTGTATTTAAACATAATCATTTAGGCCATCAGCAAATAATTAAACAAATGATCTCATTAAGAGGAAGTTTGATAATATTTATTTATCAACTCAAAATAATTAAAAATAAAGAAATAAATTAAATTACTAGATTAATTCCAGACCATGCGTATATTACATTTAATAAATAATAATAGCAGTCTTTTGCGATTAAATAATTGCAATTTCGATGCGAGTAAATGTGCAGCATTTTTTTATTTAATAAAAAATGAAATAAAAATTTATTAAAATGTACAATGTAGATTTTTTGCAATTAAATATTTTTTGACATTCCTATTTTTGTTTTAATTAATAATGCAATTTGATGCTTCATTAAAACATGATGCACAACATAAAAAAAATCATCATACCATGATTCTAAAATACACACTCCCGATACACCATATTTACTGATATATGACAATTATTTACTTTATTAATTTCAGTTTTTTTTTTCTTCATAAAAATAACATCCATTTATAAAAACCCTCAAATACTTTACAATATACAAAATACAATTTACATATAGTATATTTATCACAGAATAGCAGAACAAATCATACGTTTGTTTATACTAATGCAAAGATAAAGCACATAGTGTAGATAATAGAGTGGCAATAAACATAAAAGGCGAAAGAATTTTGCACAAAAGATTTGTGATATCGCAGAGAAGTGTACCGTCACACATTTTATCAAGATATAATGAACACACTGCGGAGATGGCATGGCACTGAGTGTGTGACCTACTCTGAAGTAGATATAAAACGATATGTTTTTCAAACATGTGCAAATCATCTGTTAGCCTACATTAATATTCTTCTTTTTTTTTTTTTTTTCAAAATAACAATAATATTCAGTACTTCATGTGGAACTGGACCTCCTTCACAACTGCGTACTGAACTCCAGCAGAGATTAATCATATATTAAAGCACACAAGCAAAAAAAAAATTAAACTGTGTTTGAACCATAGATCTGGTCCCGAGAGCACCTGGCTCTGCTCAGGCTCATAAGTTTCCTGCTGGTTCAGCAACTAAACAATCCCTCGAGGGAAAATACCTGGCTACCGAAATAAATAAATAAAATGTAAAAAAAAAAATATATGTATTAAAAAAGGATAAATAAGTAGACATTACATAATAATCATAATTATTATGATTATAATGATTCTTATTATTCTAAATAAGAATTATGAAAGTAAAAATGAAAAACAAAGGACTGGGGGATTCAGCAGGGAAACTCCACAGAGGAATAATGCTGGAAGCGCTGCTTTTATCATAAACGCTGACTCAGAGCTACTTTTAAAAACAAGAACGCTTAGTTTAAAGAGATGATCTCAAGTGTCTAGACATCAAAGGTGAGTTCTGTGTTGGCATGAGGATGTGTGTGTGTGTGTGTGTGTGTGTGTGTGTTAGTCAGTCCCACTGAAGGAGGCGTGGCCTCGGAGTTAGTCAGTCCCATTGAAGGAGGCGTGGCCTCAGTCATATTAAAGGTGGTGTGGCCTGTAAGTCAATCCAGTCTCATTAAATTAAGTGTAATGCACTGAAGCCTCGGATTACGAGTAACGCGGTTTTGCGAGTGTTCCGCAAGACGACCAAAGATTTTTAATAAATTTTGATTTGGAAAACAAGCAAGTCTTGGTTTACGAGCAAGTCTTGGTTCACACACTCTCTCTCTCTCTCTCTCGCGTGCGCGCGTGTTTAGTGTGTGTGTGTGTGTGTGTGTGTGTGAAGCAGAGAGGGGGTGCGTCATACACACACACAAACACACGCACACACACACACACACACACGCTCTGCTCCTCACAGAAACACTGCTCTGCGATTCTTTTCAAAGGTAAAGTGCAGGTTCATTTGTTTGTTTGTGCAGTGATTCCATTATTAAGCGCTCACACGAGTGTCATTAGCGATGTTCCTTGCTTTCAGACAAAACAGTCCTTCCGTTAATGTGTGTTTACGTGAAATTCAAATAAGAAAGGTTTACTGTGTAATAAAGTCTCATTAGAAGGTTAAAAATCCATTTTATTCCTCACCCTCTCTTATGTGTGCGCACGCGTAATTTGACACCGTGCCGGTTCATACACTCTCTCTCGGGACGAGAGGGGCTTCACACACACACACACACACACACACACACACACACAGCGTGAAACGGAAACACTTACCTGTCGGGATTTCTTT
>JAOVVA010048400.1:0-14504 GCA_028565275.1 Leiocassis micropogon
AGACATGATAAACATATATAACAAAATTGGTACAGCATATAATATGGTGCCTAAGACTTTTGCACAGTACTGTATGTCTATATATTTTCTCATGCTGACATACTGTAATATGGCTCTGAAAATCATGTTTTATCTGTCAGAAATTACAGGATTGCAATAGATAGTTTCCACCAATCACGGCGAGCGTATTGGCCTTGCATTCTCTCGTTAACATAAAAAAAATCCCACTTGTATTTAAATCTGGCCAGTTAGTCAAATTAATTTTACATAATGTAGTTATTTGGGTTGTTGTTGTTGTTTTTCATAAGTATACTTGTTTACCATTAAGTATAACTGTCATGACAAATATTTTTGCAATGGTATTTTTCGGACAGACAATCTGTTACAGTGTTCAGATTACTGTGCTGGTGACCGTCATTAGGTTTTGCCCTTTGCCTCAGACAGACGACTTCTCATGGCCAGTTTAATTTTGTTGTGAAGGCTGAACCTGCACTCTGCTGACCTGTTCTGGAGACTTGAATTACCTGTGGTATTTTAGCCAAAGTTTTAATACTGGGAGTGTTTCAAAAGTCGACAAGGTCCTCTGAACATCGGATTTCTTGATCCGTCAAACACTCACCGGGAAGAAATCCCGCAACATGCAATGACGGAAAATACCCGGCTAACGAGACCTCTGATCCCAAATGCTAGTTACTAATGTAACCATGGTCATATGAACACGAGGCACCGGACAGAGAGTGAAAAACACCTGGGTAATTCTCTGCACCTGCATGCTGGGGCTTGAAAAATCAAGAATTAATGTATTATGCACATAAAGGACACATGCCATGGAGTTGTACATTGATTCAATGAGATTGATCACCAGTAAGATCTTTGCACTTCTACAAGTTGTAAAAGAAAAAAAGGATGGTGCATTGCTTTACACCACCCAACCCTACTCAGGCTTTTAATAACAACAACAAAATAAGTGCCATTCCTAGCCAACGTATCCTGCCGGGAGGTCAAAGAGCTTGTGATATCACATTCATAGATTGTAGATTTCTGCTGCTCCTTTCAAATTCATGGCCTGTGAGCTATAAAGACTTTATGCCAGTTTGGGTCTGCTGCATCCACGTAATCGGGCAAAATAATCTGGTCCGAATGGGTGGCTGAGATAAATACCAGTGCATGATTCAAAGGGTGTGAGAATAACAGTGTGAGAGCTAGGCAACATGGAAAAAAAACTCAAACTCAAACTTAAAACCAGATGGGACCAAGCCAGACTCCTTTCTGAAAAAATAAAATAAAGTACATTTATGGTATATGTCGATACACATATCCAGGGTCAACATTTACCTCATTTACACAAGGGTGAGTCAAAACTTATCCGCACTCTGATTATACTAAAACATTTGTTGGCTGCACTGTCTTATCAGTACTTTCCGTTCTCCCCGATCACTTCACTTCATCGATTTATTTCTAACTGCGGTGTGAACAATAATGCCCCACTTGTGATTTGCACGAAAGAAGAGTTTCTTAAAGATAATCATTACTGGTGACGAGACACGGAGTAAACGTCAAAGTATGAAATGGAATGGAAACATCCTCAATCACCGAGAAAGAAAGAGTTCAAAAGTCAACCACCAGCTGGAAAATTCATCAACGCTTACAGTTTTCTGCGATTCACAAGAGACCAGTGTTGGAACATTATCAGGAAAAAGGTTCAACAATCAACAGTGAGATGCTTATTGAAGTACTGAAGCCTTAACATCCTCCCTATAGTCCTGGTCTCGCTCCATCTGACTTTTATCTGTTCGGTCCCCTGAACAGGATAAAGATTCACTTCTGATATAGAAAAGTAAATTCTATAGCCAGAGTGCGAATCATTTTTGATTGAAATGATAAAGAATACTGATCACTGGAGCTATAAATTAGATTAAAAAATGTCAATTTAAAGTCTTTTTAGCACTGTGTGCAGTGGTCCATTAAAAAAAAAAAAAGATATCTCCATATTATGTAAAAGGTGAGAAGACAAAAGACACATAAAGTGGCCTGATGGTAGTACAGTACTTATGCTGGCGCGCATGCCCAAGCAGGTATCCAGGTGTAATGATAATGAATGGTGTTTATCTTCTGCTCTAGACCGTGACTTGGAATTTTGACTCGTCATTAATAATAAAGTTCACGCTGAGCTCGCATGCACAAGTACAGTACATGCATCCTGCAGCTTTGAGGCATGTTAATACAGGATTGGGCGATCCGAAAAAACAAACAAACAAACAAACAAACAAAAAAAAACCAAAAAGAAAAATTTCCAGGTGAACAGAAGTTATGGTTAAAAACAGAAAAGGCTCACCTGAATCCATGCCAACAATAAAGCGCCCAATGATGAGCATCTCAAATGAACCTGCTTTCTCGCCCAGAGCCATTAATAGAGCGGAGATAACCGCCAACACGTTATTGGCCAGCAGCGTGCCTTTCCTGCAAGGGAAGAGAGAGAGAGAAAAGTATGAAATAGAAAAATGATTAGGTTAAGCATTTATTTCCGTTTATTTTTGAAAACGAGGGTTATGCAAAACGCTGGACTGTAAATATCCGAGCAGAGCATATTTGTCTTAGCGTGATTATGTTAATCACAGGCCAAAAGCTTGGTCAATTATCTCGCTCTCCATCTGCCCGTCTATTTCCTTATGTCTATACCGCTATCTGTCTCTCTTAATGAAAATGGAAAAAAAGAAAAAAACTCCCGTCTGGTTTAAAAATAAAACGAATCATGAGAAGCTATATAAACTTATTCTGTAACTTGTCTCTCTGTCTATAAACCCGAGACAGACGGGAGCATGCTCAAACGGAGCTTCAGGGACGAGTTGTATTTGTCACCATTACAATCCTTTACTACACTGCCCGTCGTGATCAGCCTGAAGAACACTGTTTTCCAGCTCATCATTCCCACTCAGTGTGTGTGTGTGTGTGTGTGTGTGTGTATAAAATGCATGTCTGCGAAGATTCAGCCTTGAGTGAGAGACTGAAGTTTAGTGCAAACTTGTTGACTCTAATTACTGAGGAAGGAAACTCATTACTACAGAGTGAGTTTAACTTTATAACCTGTTCTGAAAGAGAGAGAGAGAGAGAGACACAGAGAGAGACAGAGAGAGCACTCCCAGTGGCTCAAGCAATATGTCACGTTGACTGGGAGTGTAGTGGTGGAGGAAGAGCGCACATGCATATATACACACCCTGGAGAGTGTGTTTCTCAGTTTAATGACTGCGCTGTGCAGTTTAATGAAAAGTGTCTAAAACAACTGCTGGAGGTACAAGTGTGTGTGTGTGTGTGTGTGTGTGTGTGTGTGAGAGAGAGAGAGAGAGATTTCCAGAAAGTCTTCTACAAGTGTGTGTGTGCAAGATCTGTGTGCACCTCTCTGCCCTTCTGTCTGTCCCCACTGAAAGCCTCACTAGCCTTAGGTCCTACTTAAAAACCCAAATTGTATAAAAAATTGCTTGTGCAATCAGTAGATCTACCAATCAATTACGCAGAAGGGTGTGTGTGTGTGTGTGTATATGTGTGTGAGTGCGTATTGATTTCCGTTGAGTGAATTAGTCATTGCTTTTGGTCTGCTTTCTAAGGCCAACAGCTACATGAACAGTCCATTAGGAATGATTCTGCTCTTGTTCATGCCTCATTCTCTCTCTCTCTCTCTCTCTCTCTCTCTCTCTCTCTCTCTCTCTTCCTGTTGCCTTCTCTTTTTTCCTCTTTTCGTTCATTTGTTTTTTTACGTGTGTATTTATTTGTCAATCTCACCATTAGATCCTTCATAACAAAAGCAATCAAAGAAAGTCAGACGATGGTTAAAGAACGAAGAATCGATTGAAGGTGAAGCAGCTGTGGGAGTTTCTCTCCTAATCAAAGACCAAAGCCAGAAAAAAAGAAAGAAAAAAAAAAAACCTTAGAGAGACACAAAACACAACCGCACAGGCCAGCGATGAAAACTTTCGATCAAAGAGAAATTCTTTATTTGTCAGGTATTTCCATTGCCTTTTGATTTACTGGAGCTCAGCGGTAACAGCAAATCCCTCGACTCCTTCCCTTAATAGCGGCAGATCTGAATCCTGTCCCATGAACACTGGGCACCGGGTGGGAATACACCCTGAATTAGACGATGATTCGTTGCACCATAAACAACACACAATATATCACTCACTCTATACTGCTTTTATCCTGTATTTAGGGTCACGGGGGCCCTGGAGTCTATCCCAGGGCACAAGGTGGGGTACACCCTGTCCATGGTGCCAATCCATCACACACTATGGGCAATTTGAGTACGGCAGTAAGCCTAATCTGCAGGTCTTTGGACTGTAGGAGAAAACCGGAGTACCTAGAGGAAACCCACCAAGCTGGGGGAGAACATGCAAACTCTATGCACACAGACACGAGAATCAAACCTGGACCAAAGCGGCAGTGCTAACCACTACACCACTATATATTGTAATGTTGCCAATCCTTCTACCATGCTGGAGTGTTTTTACTCTGGCTGGACCTCTGTGCCTTGTATCGCATTACAGCCATGCTGATAACTTGACATCAAGTGTGATATTGCTTTTATATAAAGTTCTACAAGAACCACTTATTATCGCCATCCTGGAGCCATGGGGCATCAAACCTGTCTTCTCCACTGGGACCAATGAAATGTCCCTATGACGTCAAAATCACCAAATATTTCTATTATTATTGGTTCAAATTGGGTTAGACTGAAAAATAAACTCATGGCCTCGTATGTATGTATGGGCCAACGTACGTGGACACCTAATTACTCATTCAACAATCCATTCTGAATTTGGTCCCCGTTTGAACCAAAAACAGCTCCTAATCTTGTGAAAAGGCTTGACATTAGGATCATTTTGGAGTGTACTGTAGTTGTGTGCATGTTTGGCCACTAAAGCATAAGTAAAATCTGGTATTAAGGGCATTAACTGAGATTGAAATCAGGACTCCTGGCAAACCTGTCTTCACTTACCTCACTGTTGTGCTGGAACAGGCTTGGGCCTCTTAATTCCAGTAAAAAGAAACTGAAAAGTGTTGCAGTATGCTTTCAAGTTTTGGGCAGGCTGTGATAGTCAGGTGTCCACATGCTTGTGGACATATACCATTACGATTGGCCACATTAAAAACATTAACATAAAAGCAAAACACGAAAACAAAGGGTCCCCTTTGTGCCACTGGGGCAGACCCAGACCTGGGTGTGCTGTGGTGTCTGGCTCTAGGACATTGGTAGTGGATTGTTTGGGCACTGTGGGTTGGATGGAGGGTCCGTGGATCAGACTGGTTTGTCTGGCGCATCCCAATCTTTGATCATTTGGGTTCTTGGGAGTTTGGATCAGTCGGCAGTCCAGGGCTCTTTGCCTGCTGGAACAGGTGCACAGTGGTTCTGGTGCCTTTCTGTCTTGGATAGCATTAAGTTTTTTGCCGATTTGTACAGCATTGGATTTTCTGTGGGATCGGAATGGACGTCTGGGCTTTGGGCCCCGCGGCAATGGGTGAGCCCTGGGTGCCAATGATCTCGTCACTAGTTGGTGATCGATATTGATTCGTTCACTTGGCAATTACATTAATGTTATGACTAATCGATTTATCGCATAATTATTTTTCATTTTGGACAGGTCCTTTTTTAAATCTTCTTCCAGTTTTATCAAGTGTAAAGGCTAGTGCATGATTTCCCCCAAACAGATTAAGCTCATAGCTAAGAAAAGCCAGCCCATAAAACAACAACTGTTTTGCTCTGTTTGATTCTTAAACGTGGGTGGCTATGGCATAATCAGAATTTTCACTCAGAATCTGTTGTTGCTAGAGTAAACGTCTTTCTGTTGGGGCACTCAGAAACTCTATACTTTTCAGACATGAATAATGAATCCTTAGTCAGCTTTTTGCTAAATCTGTACTTCTTTACGCATTTGAGATTTTTTTTAAAGCTTTCCCAAACTTTTTGGGCACATTAACTCAAACAAACATCATACTTTTTCTGCAGCACCAATGGCGTCTGTTGAGGGTTGGGGATTTAAATCTTGCCTCCGGTCAGTGTGCATGAGGTTTGCATGTTCTCTCTGTGCTTGGTGGGTTTCCTCCAGGGACTCTGGCTCCCAGCCCACAGACCGAAGACATGCTTTGATTGGGATTTTCATATTCCAATACTGTTTGCGTAGATGTCTGCATGGGTTCTCACCAACAAACGTTTCCATTAGAGCTGATTTGATATTGTAGGCCAATCGAGTTTAAAGAGTTTAGTTTAGGTTATTTTGGTTCTACTCGCAGGCTGGGCTTGGATTGAGATGAGGCCACAGATTGCTGAATTATTTGTCACAGAGCAGTGGTCATTAGTGGTGTAAAATGATCATGAGAGAGGAGGAAGAGGAGGAAGAGGATGTTTAGCTTCATGTCTAGGTCCAATTTTATACTCAATGGGGATTTTTAATTAGCGGCACTATCTATTGAGGAGGCAATCTGAATTTGTACAGATGGTACCTTAATATATCCACACACACACACACACACACACGCACACACGCACACACATATGAGTTCCCTACAGATAATACACTTGCTCTGTCTCAAAGATTTATAAAGCTCTAAAAACAGAGTGTGTGAGCAGTTGCAGTACATCAGGGGAATAAAAAGAAAGCACAGCTTCTTTCAATTCTATGTTTTTATTTATCAGGGTCTAATGAACAATTGCCTGGTCCTCACAAACTCTCATGAAACAAACCCTTCCACTTTAAAGCGGAATATTCTTGAGACGAATTCCTGAGATCAAATACAAGTAAGAAAGAAATCACTGTGGACAAATGAAACCAGAACTCAAAGGTGGTTTTACATGTTACTGGATTATGGAGTGTACTTACATTTTGTTCTTGAATGTGGGATTATTTTTGGGAAACAATGAACACATATTGAAACCTGTTGTAAATTTAAGGATAACCCACACTGTCTTATATCAGCACGGCTGGGATATCTTCAGTACTCATGCTGTGGCCTTTCACAGTCACAGTCGTGACAGCACAACAGCACAACAACGGGTCTGAAATTTGCTTTTGTACAAGAGTTCCACAAATGGCATTTATTATTCTTATTCCTTTATGTAACCAGTGAAATTTACTTCGCCAACACATATCCTTTCATGACTGGTGAAATTATCTCCCCCTCCAGGGTTTGGGTTCGATTCCTGGCCAGGCTCGATTCCTGTCTCTATGTGCATGGAGTTTGCATGTTCACCCCGTGCTTGGTGGGTTTCCTCTGGGTACTCTGGTTTCCTTCTACAGTCCAAAGACATGCAGATTAGGCTAATTGGTGTTCCCAAAATTGCCCGTAGTGTGTGAATGTGTGAGAGAGTGTATAGCTGTGTGCCCTGCAATGGATTGGCAACTCATTCCAAATATCAGTTCATTTCTAGGGTTCTGGGGTAGAATCCCAAATAAGATAAAAAGAGAAGCTAGAGCATAATGTAGAGTGTAAGTTAGAATCCCTAGTTTCACACACCAAGTAGTGCCCTTGATCAGGGGGTTAGAGAGGGATATAGGATTCAGCCTTGTGTTAGAACCTAGTTAGCGTTGTAGCCCGAGTTAGCAATGAACAGAACAACACAGAAAGGTAAGAAGCAATTCGGAACGACTTATTAAGGTGAAAGCGATTATTAAGGTGGCAGTGTGTTGTTTAAGATGATATAACGTTATCAGCGGTAGCTCAGTGGTTAAGGCATTGGCCTATGGTTTGGAAGGTCCCAGGTTCACAACCACCAAGTTGTCCCTGTTGGACCCTTGAGCAAGGCCCTTAACTGCTCAGATGTATAATGAGATAAAAATGTAAGTCGCTCTGGATAAGGACGTCTGCCTAAATGTATGTATGAAAGTTTTCTTGCTGAAAGGGCTTCCGTGACTAGTTCTGAATGTGAGTTTTGGCAGGCAGCTGATCTCTTCTCTGTCCAGTACTGTGGATCATATAGACCTACTTTTGTGGAGTGGAGTGATACATATAGCTAAACGTCCCAGTGCTGTTTCCCCATGACAGTAGACCCATAGATAGATAGATAGACAGATATGCAGCTGTATAGAGAGTGGTGTGTGTCACTACAGCCTTATCTAAAAGATCAGATCAAAGATTAAAAAATAGGCAGATAAATATAAAGTGAAAGCCTGATTCACAGCACAAGTCACATTAATGTAGCTAAAGCGATGAATGCACTGCGAAATATTGCGAGGATGTGTGTGTGTGTGTGTGTGTGTGTGTTCAGAACAAGATCCATTAGTAAGATGGATCATCAGGGACTCTACACCAAAAATAACATCCCACCCTGAGATCCTTCAGCTCCTTTGCTGCTAAGTGAGACAGACAAAGTGAGTGGGTGGGTTGCTCAGGAAGTGGTATAGACACAGAGAGAGAGAAACAGCGAGGGAGAGGGGGAGAGAGAGAGAGAGAGAGAGAGACAGAGAAGTACGTAGCAACATCATCTTAATGGTCGGTCACCTGAGACTCGGTGTCATATCCTGACTTATGCCAGCACAACAACACTATCGATGAAACTCTTTCTAATTTAATTACCACGTCATTCTGTCACACTGGCCGGATGATGGTAGGTGCACTAGTCTTTTTTATTATTATTATTGTTGCTATTTTTAGAAAAGCCTGACAGAAAGCTTCAGGTTGGGACTGCGTTACACTGCACCGAGACCTCGTTGGGCTCCTGCAGGATGAACACAAACAAAAAAGAAAAAGAAAAAAAAAAACTGTTGAGATTTTTATTTTAATGCAGTGGCCAGGATGAAGCTTGTGGGAAGGGTTGCTCGGTCCACCACAACTGCATTTCAGGGAACATCCAAAAAAGACAAGAAACTAGCTAAAAGAATCATGAGGAAGACACATTGTTCTTCTGTTTCTCAGTCCTCGTGTGGGAAAGACGTCGACAGTAGTGTGCACGCATTTCTAATTTATTTATAGAGCTGCTGCTCCGTATAGCCCACTCAGAGCACAATTAAAGGGCAGGATAATGAAATACAGCCTAAAGGGCTGTACTTTAGCACTGTAACTACATCCTAGCTTCATATTAGATAACGGAAGCATGTCCACGGAACCTTTCTCATCTTTCGAAAAAAACGGAGCAAACCCCAAAACCTAACTAAAGCTAGTTCCTAGATTAAATGTTTCCTTGATTTTAGGAAAGAAAAAAAAAACATTGCTGAATGTTTGAATGAAAAAAACATTGTCAGATTAGATACCAGATAGAAAGCTTACCAGAAAGTTCAGGTTCAGCTGTTAATCTATGTTCTGCATATTGCTATTTATCTGTATAATATTTCAAGGAATAATTGCTTCTTTTCCCCCCGACTTCAAGTTCAAGATCAAACTTTGAAAAATAAAAAGTTTTTGGAACGTTAAACAGATACTGATATGGACAGTGGCATCGAGTTACCTAGTCCACCCCTGTTTCTTATATCCTGTAGCACTTTATAAATGATGCTTATACACTGAGAGTGGTTATTCTAACAATAACCTGGTGTGTCTGGCTTGGATTTTTCATTTTTTGGCTCTTTAACAAGATATAAATTATTCCCACCTCACCCAAATGTCATCAAAGTGTGATTATTAAGACAAAAAGAGGCATTTAACATTTCATATATACCTGATATTCAAGAATAAGGATGCTCTGATTATGAAAAATGTACAAGCGGGGATCAAGTCAAATATTGAAAAACAGAACATACAGTAGTTATGGAAGTAAAAACTACCTTTATTTCTCTGTATAACCCCCTGGTACACTAATGCACAGATCCCAGAATTGCACTAGTGCTTGCCTGCTTCACATCTGAAATGCTGGCCTCCCAGGAACTCCTTTAATTGGCCAAACATGTGGAAATGGCTTAGAACAAGGTCAGGACTGTACAGGGAACTCCCAGCTGAGTTCCTGTAAAGTGGCGCGGTGAGCAATACGAGGCTGTGTATTTTTTTTGCAAAAACAGAGCGCCTTTGGTGATGAAACCAGGCTGTTTTTTCGAGAGAGCTTTCCACTCAGTGGATGTTTATAGGGACTACTGCAGTGGGCTCCGAGCCACTTTGCTGGGATTGCCATGCACACATCTACGCCTTCTTGAAAAACTTTTTTTTACCATTTAAACGCGGTTAAGAGTCAGATCATTGTACTGTGCTTAATATCTTCTGTAAATCTCAATCAGTTTTACTCCTTTATTCATGAGAAATTTCATCACAAGTCCTGGCTTGACTTGAACGCCCTTTATACGTCTCAAAATACGAATGTGACTGTGAAAAAATATTCATACACCACAGATTCCCAATATTAGCATTTTGAGGCAAAGCCGTTGTTGCCAATTACAGCCTCTACTGGTTTGTAGGTTGAAAGACGGTTAGCTTTTTACAGCTTTTGGGTTAAACTGGCCCATTCCTCTGGGCAAATCTTCTTCAATTCCTCAAGGTTATGAGGGTTTCACCGATGGGCTCAACAATCCTAATTCCTCCATAAATGTTCAGGAGATTGGCTACTGCAGGCAAATATCACTTATATATAAATTCTACCCTAAACTCTCCTCATGCCCTGGGACATGGTTCCTTTAATGATGGGTAGTGCCTGGTTTTATTTGCAAAGAGCCAGCAATTGGTCAGTGCAGTTCTTTGCTTAATGTTCTTTGTCTAATTGTTGTTCTTGCAGCTTTTCAACTCCTTTCAAGAGGCATCACGCTGATCGTCCTTAACATTAAGCTGAGAGTGTTTTGTGCAATATTGTGTGGTGTCCCTGTCCACTGATGTTGGGTTGTTGTTCCAAGATTTTATCATCTGCATACTACAAAGACATTTGAGGTCAGTGTAATCTCGAGTGTTTAATAATATTCTCCCTGAGAACTTTAGGAAGCTCTTTAACCTTCACCATGATGCTGCATCTGTATCTAGAATACAGTATGATCTTCCACGGAAACTTGACTTATACAATGTATATAGCTGTATACGGCGACACTGTGGCTTAGTGGTTAGCACTGCCCCTTGCACCTCCAGGTCCTGGGTTTGATTCCTGCGTCAGGTATGCGTGTATGGAGTTTGCATGTTCTCCACGTGCTTGGTGGGTTTCCTGCAGGTGCCGCAGTTTCCTCCCACATTCCAAAGACATGCAGATTAGGCTATTTGGCGTAAAATTGCCTGTAGCGTGTGAGTGTTGACCGGAGGTCCTACCACCATGGTTGTAAAAATGGGAATACAATGGTCACCATTGGCCTACAGAGGTTCCTGGATGGATGGATAGCTGTATAAACTTGAAACTAGTATTACTGTGGTACTTCACAGATCACCATGGTAATCACCATTGGATTTCATAAAGGTCCAGTACCAGGGTAGGTACTGTGGCATTTCAATGGGTACTGTGGAAGTACTATGGTGTGTACCATAATACCTTGGTAAATACCTTGGTACTTATTAGTCACCACAACGACTACCAAAGTTCAGCAGTAGTCTTACATACAGGTGGCATTTAGTTTTGTGCTATGGCCAATAGACTGCAGAAGGTGAAACTTATAAAATCTTCAATTTTGGCAAAAATCTATTGATAAACACCTTATCGCCCCGATTCTTTCATGAGAATGGAAAAAGTTTTATTCCTAAACATTTTAAAGCACTTTAACGAACAGTTTCTAAGTTCAAGATCTGATAGGAAAACATGGAAACCAATCTGCTGGCAACGTTATTTCTAAGGGTAGAAGCAAAATCCTAATGTCAATTTGAAGTGACAGGCACATACTGTTTGGTATGATTGTACACACTGTACCATATCAGATAGACAGTATTAATACAGTACATACTTCTGGTACACTACAGGCAGTACCATATTGTATATAATATTAAGAGTTTCAACAAACACTATGGTATTTAATAATTGTTACATACATACAGTGGTACCATACTATAGAAATATGACCATTATGGTGGTACCAGTATCATGGCACGTGTTCCACAGTACCGTACTAAAGTACGTGGTAATACTGTGTGCCGTACTATTTTACATGTACCGTTGTACCAAAGTATGTTCCATGTGTTACAACCATGTGTTATATCAGCTAATAAGTACCACAGTATTGCCAAAAATACCATGGTACTAGAGAGAATAAAATAATAATAATTTGTCACAACAGTGAATTTTTTTTCTTTCCCCGCATATCCCAGTTAGAAAGCTGCGGTCAGAGCACAGGGATAGATAGGATACAGCGCCCCCTGGAGCAGATAGGGTTAAGGTCCTTGCTCAAGGGCCCAACAGTGACAACTTTGGCAGGGGTAGGTCTTGAACCCCCGATCTTCCGATCAATAACCCAGTAACCAACATCTTTAACTGTTTGAGCCAGGAAAAGGGTAATGGTGTAAGAAACAGTACGGGCATGGTTTTTCGGGAGGTGGAAAGAAACCAGAGAACCCTGATGAAACCCAAGTGTACACTATGAATTAGTGATGCTAGTAATGAGTAATAATGAGCAAGTGTTTAAATTTGTATCCTGTTAGAGATACATTATGACTTATATCACACATATTGTGCGCCTCTGTGCTATAATATAAACAGCCACTGAAATAAAGCACGAGAGAGAGAGAGAGAGAGAGAGAGAATTAAAGACTGAAATAGAAACAGACAGATAGAATAAGAAAAAGGGAGAGAAAGACAGAAAGCTAAAGTTATAATGGCATGTTGACAGCTAAATGAGTGTTATCAGAGAGCTGGCCAATCTCTGTGTGTGTGTGTGTGTTACCTGCCCAGTACTTTAATAAGAAAGGGGACGGTGAGCGCCCCCATCAGGCCTCCGACTGCAAATATCGACACAGTGATAGACCAGAGCAAAGTGAGTGTTTCCAATGTTGCCGGCTCACTGTAGCGCGTCATCCACGTCAGGTTATAGAACGCCTTTATATCCTACAAACACACACACAAACACTGGTTTATTAGACCAGTGAATAATAAAGAATGGATAATCAATTGTGTCTTGGCTTGAGAAAACCCTTCACATTGGGAACTTTTGACATTTAAATGCATCGACAAATAATCGCACATCCCTTTATTTATTCAATCATTCGGGTGAGTGGTGGCTCAGGCGACTGAGGCCCTAGGTGTTGATCTCAGGATCTGAAGATTCGGGTTTGAGCCAAGCCCCTGGTGGGTTGCCACACCTAATACTACCCAACCAGTGGATGCAGTCCCCATCCCAAGGCTGGGTAGAGAAATGGGTCAGTTGCGTAAAACCTGTGTCTTTTTAAGCTTGTGTGTGCGGATCGGATGGTCCGCTGTCGCGACACCTTGACGTGAGCAGCCAAAAGAAAGTTCATTCATTTCGTTCAGTTCTCTTGTCATTAATATCAATTTATTAGGTAATTCAATCTATTTAAGCAATCTATTTAAAACTTCTTAAACTGTCGCCTTACCTAACATGACATTTACAAAATGACAGGCTAATAATATAAAAGACTAGATTAAAAGATTCTCACTGTACACTTGACGGTTTCATAGATTTTCTTTTATATGAGACTCTTATCCGCAGTAAAACATTTGAGTGGTCAAACGAGAAATGAAAGAACGAGAAAGAAACCCGTACATCCGTGAATGACGATCCTAGCCGCGGTGGCTCGAAGCCCACTGCAGTCGTTCCCGTGAGCATTCAGTGAGTGAAACGCTTGATACTTGAAAATAGACAACAGACAAATAACTCGTCGCCTATTTCCCACACATCTGTCTGTGGGAACTGTACACACAATCACTCACCAACACCACTTACACATTACAGGTACTCGGCTGGAATTTATCGTCACATCCCCATAAAGCCTGGACCTCGCTCCAAGCCGTTTCCGCGTGTTTGGGTCATTAAAGGAGCTCCTGGGAGGCCAGCGTTTCAGATGTGAAGCAGGCAGTCCGATCATCAAGTGTATTAAGAAGACTTTGATGTTATCCTGGAGTGACGCTTTAAGCGCTAAATATGAGGAGTCTGTTTGTGTCTATAGTCCTTACTTGCCTAGTAAACATGTTCTCATAAATTTCACGGTAAATTGGGTTTACCGTCCATTGTGGATTGGATGAAATGAAGAATTCCGTAAAAATTAAACAAACTAACAAACAAATAAATAAATTGGTCATGAAATAAGAAATAAAAACAATACAAGAAAAAAAATTAATTAAATAACAAGTCGTTCTTCATTACAAATTTCAGTGGCTTGTCAATGTGCATGAGGGTGTGTGCGTGAGGGTGTGTGTGTGTGTGTGTGTGTGTGTGTGTGTGTGTGTGTGCGCGTGTATCTGTAAGAGAATAAGCAAGTCGGTGAAAATCCAAGGGGGACCAGATGTGCTCAATTACACACACATGAATGCGCGCACACACACACACACACACACACACACACACACACACACACACACACACACACAAACATACAAACATATATACACAACAAAAGCATTAGCAATCAATTCGATAGTAGAGGGAGACAGATAATTAGGTGCTTTAATTAGATCTTA
>JAOVVA010048411.1:0-14503 GCA_028565275.1 Leiocassis micropogon
CGTGAATATTTGCCCTTGCTTCAGGAGCGTCAAAAATGGTTTCAAGTGAGAAAAAACCTTTCGATTGGAGATGTAGTCCTAATAATCGACGAGTCTTCTCCAAGAAACTCATGGGTCGTCGGACGAATCACGAAAGTGTTCCCTGATAAAAAAGGACTTGTGAGACGTGTGCTGGTCAAAAATAAAACCAGTACACTGGAAAGACCCATCGACAAGTTGTGCCTCATATGTGAAATGGACTGTTAATCATATTATAAGTAGTTATGTTCCTTTCCTTTGGTACAAAAAGATATGAATACCTTAAGTTAAATAGTAAACAAAAAGGTTTAAAAGGTTAACAAGGTTTAATTTGTGGCTCTATTGTTTAAAAAAGAAAAAAAAAATGTGTGTAATTGTCAGTCTCCTTGCCTGTCAATTAGGGGCTGGAAATGTAAGAGCCTTATTTCATTTTTGTGACTTGTTGTTGTGTTTATTTCTATTTTGTTAGTTAAGCATTAAGCATTAAGTTTATTAGTTAGGCATTTAGTGTGATAATCATAAGTTGTACTGTGACATCATTTAATACGTTGTTCTGTGACATCATTTCGTAGTTGCATAGTTGCATGTCTATCACGTACGTTAGTTGTTAAGATACGGAAGTGTGGAGAACACAAGCTTTTGACCGTAATCTGCTATAGTACCGTAAGCTGAAAGATACAGCAAATAAGTTGTAACGATAACTCAAGACCGTAAGCTACAGGACACAGCAAACGACTTGTCGTGACCACAGTGGATTTATGCAAAAAACTGTAAGAACTGTTGAACTTTGATGTTGAAAATAAAACGAGAGACAAAGAATTCAACGGACATCTGAGTCGTGAGTATCACAGTGAGATGCGCGTCAGAACTTGTGGAATAACATGCCCGTACAAGTAGGAATGAATTTATGGTACCATCCGGCGAGACCCAGGAAACATTGGAGAGATTTTGTGTCTTGTGGGGGAGGATATTCTGCCACTGCCTTTGTCTTCTCCGGGTCCAGCTGCACGCCTTCTTCAGAGACGATGCAACCCAGAAACTTGAGTCTCGATAACACTGCATGTAGATGTTCAATATGCTGCTCCATTGACTGAGAGTAAATAATGATGTCATCAATGTACACGAAACAACATTTTCCTTGTAGGTCAGCCAAACCCTTCACCCTTCTCCATTAGTCTTTGGAAAGTGGTAGCTGCGTTTCTGAGACCATAGGGTATGGACCAGAACTGAAAAAGGCCTTTCGTGGTGATGAAGGCGGTCTTTTCACGACTCTCTTTCTCCATCTCCACTTGCCAGTAACCGGAGAAGGACTGATTGAATACTTCCTTAAAATGTGACACAAAACCATCATAATTGTGTACTACGTTTCCATCTTGATGACAAATGCCTTCGGCCCACTGCAGTGCTTTTCCTGTAAGGAGAGAGATGATGTAAGCAATTTTTGATCGGTCTGTGGGAAACCTGTGAGGCTGCATCTCGAAGGTTAGAGCAAACTGAAGGAGAAATTCGTTGCAGTTCTCCGCCGCACCAGAGTAGGGCGCTGGTGATGCCATGGGACTGGCTGGACTGGGCTGTGTCATAGAAGAAGTGATTGTTGCCAGAAGCTGTGCAGGTGAGGTGAAAGCTTGGCATGGTCGGTCCACCAGCTCTTGTATTGGGTCCGTGCCTGTCGGGTTCAATTTTGCGGGTCTAATCTTCGGTCACAGAATAACTGACTCCACAGACAAAGATGCAGAAAACCCAAACGGGTGCTTTTATTGATAATGAAAGGGGTATGGTTGTGGATGAGATGTGGATAAGAAGGTCTTATTTGGTATGGTGCCGGAGCTGATAGACGGATGACCACAGACGGGAAGGATGATAAACATGACACGGAGGTAGGAGAGACAATTAGACGAGAGAGCAGGAGACGAGGTGTAGAACGATCACTGTGGGTAGCCGATCATGGAGTCCTTTTCTGTAATGGAAATCAGATGCTGGGTGATGGGAAGTGAGGTGTATTTATCTTGTGCTTGTGATGAGGTTCTGGTGCGTGTGTTTAGAATTCAGGTGATTGATGATTGATGGGTGACGTTAACTAAGGGCGGAGCCTGGTGTTTCCGTGACAAGTACTATAAGTAAAATAGTTGTTAGGTTTTACTAAGCTTGCTGGAGAATATGAGTTCTTCTGGTAACTTTGTCACACTTGCTCCTTTCTATTATTATGCAAATCCCAGGATCGTTCATTAGGTTTTTTGTTTCCATCTGAAAACTGGTCTATCTACTTTTTTTTTTCTTTACAGCCATACATATATTCTTCTGTCATATTGTTTAAACAAAGTGATAACTAAAAATAAGAAATTTTTTAGCTTTCAAAATCTGACCATACAGATGAATATCTCTCTCTCTCTCTCTCTCTCTCTCTCTCTCTTTACATTACAAGCTTAATTTGAAGAAAATAAACTCAAATAAATATCAGTATGTAAAAGTAAAAGAGGCAGGAATCCTTTTTTGTGAAGCCTATAATTATTGTAAAGTACACTGTTTAGCTATAACTAATACTGCACTGTGTCACACAACTGACAAATACACAGCAAGATAAGCAAGCAAAATAGTGAGTAAAGTAATACTAAGGATACAAAAAGCATACAATGTGTTCAGTGAGACCCAAACTGGGCTTTTTAGCTGCTTTTTTTTTTTTTTTTTTTTTTTTAAGAAGCAATCAACAGAGTCTAAAATGATGCCTAGCATACACATGATTTACAGTAATAACCAATTCTCATGATACTGTATACACACAATAATTGTCTCTAACATGCTTCATGTTATTTACTTGAAAGTTTCCACTGGTGAGTTTTATGGAAAATGAGAAACATTCAAATAAGTAAGAAGTGAGGACATTATAGTGGAATGATATTTTATCATCAGTAGCCCATTTTTTGCCTAGATTTCTGAATATCTTTCAGAAAGTGCTATCTGAGACACAAATATGGATAGATTGTAATCTTTATTTGCTCATGGGCTATCTTTTGGAGAAGTTATTTATTAACTGTGAGCAGGGAAACAGAATTGTGGAAGCGATTTCTAAGCAAAAGTCACAGAGATCTCAATGAAGAAAGAATATGAGAAAGCGTATGTGTGTGTATATATATATATATATATACACACACATATGTATTTTTTTTGGGACGCATAGTGCTTTTATCAAGACAGACTAATACCTTACAAATAAAACCATGTAGAAAATCAAAGACAGACATCTGAAGAGATCACTCTGAAACAGGGTAAATCTGGACTCATTAGACCTCATGGCCTTTTCCAATGCTCTACAATCCAGTGTTCATGCTCCCTAGCAAACCGAAACCTTTTCTTCCAATAATTCTCACTGATACGTGGTTTTCTAAAGGCTATACAGCTGTTTAGTTCCAGTGTTCAGTGCGGAAATTCAAGATTCAAAGAACTTTATTAATCCTAGAGGGAAATTGATTATTCTTGGCTACAGTTGTTCACGGTTGTTATCCGGGAGGAAAGGAAAGAATAATAAATAGGGAAAAAAAAATTAACCTGCACTTTACCTTTAAAAAAAGTAAAAATAAATCCAGACAGATAAGTGCAGGCGCTGTGTGTGTGTGTTTGTGTATGTGTGTGAAGCTAAAGTAAGAGGAGAGGAGGAATCAGAGCCCACGTCTCATTAGAGAGGTTAAAGAAGGTTTAAGAAGGTTAAAGAAGCCCCCGCCCCTCCTCCTCTTATTTGAGTTTCAGACACACATTTATCGGAAAAATGAGCAAATTAGCAAGGAACATCACTAATGATACTCGCGTGAGCGCATACTAACGGAATCACTGCTGTAAAGTAAAAAAAAACAATAAATTAACCTACAGAATCCAATTAACCAAAAGAATCGCGACAGGGCAGTGTTTCTGTGTAGAGCAGAGAGTGTGTGTGTGAAGGCGAGAGGAGGAGGGTGTTTGTGTGTGTGTGTGTGTGAAGGGGCACGGTGTCCAATGATGCGCATGCACACACAACGGCATGCTGATACAGAGAGAGAAAATGGATCTTTAACCTCTCTAATGAGACTTTCGTTTGCTTTACACGTGCGCACACACGTGTGTTATAATAAACAGTATACGCACGCTGTACATACACGCATACAAACAGAAAATAAAATGTTTTTTAACCGTACAAATCAAATTCAAATTTTATTTGTCACATGCACAGTCATACACAGTACAATATGCAGTGAAATGCTTAGACAACTGCTCGTGACCTAAAATAAAAGAATAGGAATAGGAATAGGAAATAAATATGAAAATTAAAATAAAGGGTAAATTTAACTAGGAAAGAATAAAATAAAATATACAAATAAAAGTTAAAAATAAAATAACTGTACAACAAAAATACACAATATAGAAAATATATGAAGAAAATATGAAGAAATGTAGAACAATAAGAGCAGCGGAATAAATGGTAATAAAAGAATGGTAATGGTAACAAGTGGTTACACAGTGTTATAGTAAACAGTACACTCGTGCACGGATGTTGATTATACCAGTGAGAGATGCGCACTAAGACCCAGGAGGGGAGACGATTACCCACTTACAATATTACAATATTCCGCAGCGCAAGAGAGAGAAAAAACATTGGCTAAGTTGTGATATCACGTGACACTCGGCATCAAAACAAAAAGCGCATGCGTGCTACATGATACTCGCTACTCGTAAACCAATACTTGCTTGTTTTTTAAAGTAAAAATTTATTAAAAATCTTTGCTCGTCTTGCGGAACACTCGCAAACTGCGTTACTCGCGATCCGAGGTTCCACTGTATTGTATTACATATTGTATTGGTATGTATTATTATAAATGTATAAATATAGTATGTATAATTGTAATGTATTATTACAATATTAATACAGGTATGTAATTGTTTTATTGTATTATTGTTACTGACAGTGACTATCCACATAGTGTACATGTTACAGAGAAATTCGCCTTCTTTCACTATTAAACATAGCTGTGAATTCTACTGTAGTTTTTAAATTTTCTGATCCTTTTAAGCATTTACATTACGTCTCTCCTCAAACTCACAAATGACATTTTTCTGACCACATTTCTCCCTTGAAGATGATGGCTCACCACTATACTTCCAGGTTTTAATAAAGCATTTAACAGTTATTAACATTTAGTTTTCTTTTTAAACACATTTTTGCCATGACCACAGGTTATGTCTTCGGACATTGTTGTTTAATAAATGAGAAGCTACTCACTGCATCAGTTAGGATTAAATACCTTGATGCCAAATAAACCATGTTAATTACTGCAGTTATTATCCAATAGAAGGATTTTAACTACTTGCTTAGATAAATCCCCTGGTGGTGACTGTTTTGGGGAATGGCAGGGAAATTTAATCATGTAAGGTATAATTTAATTACAAGCAGTTATGATGGTGTTTATTTATGCAAATATCATTCTGTGGCTACATTCAGTATGTGATATGTCTAGTGTAGTTTTTAAGCAACAACAACAACAACAAAAAAAAACATTTTCAGCCACCTCAAAAACCTCCAGTATTTAATATTGTTTTTTGGAAAGTAACATCTAAATGCCTTTATATATCTATATTAAAAAAATGACTATTATAGGTATTGGAAAGCAACTTCTAAATGCTGAAAAACAGATGGGTGTCCACCACCCCTCACAGTGGCTGAAGAGATGGACCTTAAGTCAAAATAGTGGGTCTCTCGTTTATTGATGGCATCTTTTTCATGATGTGTCATATGAGGAATATGAGGGACAGAAATTTTTTTCAGATAAATAGTGGACTGGAACACTTAAACAGAAAAGTATCATGGAATCAAATTCCTTGTGTGTGTCAACATACTGTGGCAAAAAAAACCCTATTCTGATACTGATTCTGAAGTAAACCTGCTAGTAAGAAGGTTAGCTTCATGGTGTATGTTGCCACAGTAACTGACTCTGAGTTTCATCATTATTATTTTCTAAAATACTTTGCCCCTGCTCTTAGATTAACTGAGCTGGCTTTTAGAAACTAAATTTCCTCTTGCATTAAACCTTCTAAAACAGTCCAGAACACATTTACGATCCACCATGATGTTGCATTGCACAAATGGTTATGGGTAATAGATGAATATAAGATGTACAACTGTTGCAACAGTTGTTATGGCCAAACCAGGTAACTTGTTTGAGAGCTGATCATGCATTCATCTGATTAGCTTCTATTTATTGAGAATGCTGTTGCTGTCACTAAAATAATATTACCTAATAAAACCACATTTAGTAATGCCTTCTCTATTTTTTTATTAAAACATATGTTTTTTCTCTACTGAGATCACCTTTAAGTTTAAACATTTTTCAGCCAAAACTGCTCGGCTTGTCCTTTTAACCAGACCCCATGGAACAGAGTAATAACTATATGTGTTATGAATACTGACCACACTTTTATCTGGCAAGTAGGTAGTCTGAGCAATGAAGAGGCTAAACTGAAGGTCAACTTTGGGTCCTAGCTCTCAAAAATCACTGCCATCTGCCTACTGTGCCTGCAATAGATGTTATGCTTGTGTCTGAACTATGACCCAATGAAAAACCTACTGCCACAAAACCAGACACAAAATAGCTTCTGCTGGCACTAGCTTTTTTTGACAATGGCCTTTCATAATGGGTCACATCCTGTAAATATTATTATGAACAGCACGTAAGCTTATGTATATTTCTGTACAGTCTGGACAAGGAGTATGTAGACAAGCACAACACAGACTAAACTGTCCTCTCATTATACAATAGACAAAACAGGGAAGACTAAAGTACCTGTTAAACAAAATGTGAACATTGTTGGCATCATTAAACACTGACAATCTTATGCATCATAAAAATTAGATTTGAACAGATGGAAATATTTAGTGTGACTCATATATTACCATATAGATTGAGATTCCAAAATATCTTGTGTTATTACTAGTCACAATTTAGTTATTGCCAGAAACCATTTCTACTGACTTTTGTTACGGAATTTTCTTCTTCTTGTTCATCTTCTCTTGCTGAGTACAAATTTAAGTAAATGGAGTAAACTTGTCATCTTATAACCAGGACCAGAACTCTGGTAAGATGTGTAGACAGGTAACCTGATAAGTGTGACATATCCTCAAAGAGTTGAGGGCTCAATTGCCATGATTATAACACTATACTATTTGTTTGTTAATAATAAATATTATCATTCATTAATTCACTCACTCATTCATTATCTACAGTATATATCCTGTACAGGATCATGGGATGTCTGGAGTCTATTCCAGGAGACTTTGTGTACAAGGTGGGGTACACCCTGGACAGGGTGACAAAACATTGCAGTAAATGTCTTCCTGTTATAGGTAAACAGGCACCTTTCAATGAGATTTAGTTGACTACCAGGGTTGGTCCCTCTATCAAACCATCTATCCATTCTGTCCAAAATTTGGTAAATTCTCAGCCTCAAACAGGTGTCTTTGTCATCCAGGTGAAAATATACTGCTGATTCTGGCTCTGATGTGTGGTTATTTCTGTGTTGGTACATCCTCCTATGTAACAGTTGTTTTGTCTCTCCAATATAAAGTGAATAAACCTTTTTTTTCCCCACCACTTGAACGATGGACAATCAATAAAGATGAACAAAATCAATGACCTAATGCCAAATTGTTTGGAACATATGCAATGGGGAATTACAGCACCTTCACACACTATAGAAATACTGAGGGTGTAACGACGCGGGTTGTGCGAGGGGCAGAACCACGCATAAACTGTTCAGAATGGGCAGATCCGCAGGCTGCTACCACGCGGAGTTCTGAACAGGCAAAGGCGTGGCCATTTATACACGCGGTTGCCAGGCAACGCCACTGTAAGGCAATCAGACTGAACGAGCCGCACCTGGCGGCGTGTTTATTTAAGGGTCCTGATACCTCAGCACTTCGTGTGATCATTTAGGTAGCATCAGTAAGGTATCAGGGCCAAAGACAAAGCCAGAGCCCAAAAAAGACAGAAAATAAAAGAGACAAACAGACAGAAAGACAAACAAAGCGTGCTGTTAAAAGAAGGAGGCAAAGCCCAAGCCTCTGCGAGTCTAAGGCCATGTCCACATGTAGCCGGGTATTTTTTAAAACAGATTTTTCTCTGCGTTTTTCGCCTTTCGTCCACACGCAAACAGTTTTGGTCATTAAAAACGGAGCTTTTGGAAAACGCTGTCCAAAGTGAACATTTTCCAAAACTCCGTTTTCAGTGGTGTTGTGTAGACAGGGGAAACTGAGAATTTGGCTTGTTGTAACGTCACCTTGTGCCGATGATGTAATTGTCTGTGTGCCAGTCTCTTTGACTGTCAGCTTTGTTTATGAGGATATTTCGTGCAATAGTGGACTTACGTACAGTAAACTAGTGACTGTGTTAACGTTGCGTACTGGACTTTTTGCATGCGTGCACATACACGCGCAGCTACTCACACATTATGTTAATGAATAGAGGTGCCCGAATGTACTACTAAGCTCACTGCTGCTACATACTGTACAAAACTCTGATGACACAGACCCCGCAGACAGCGACGGCGGTTTCGGACGATACCTGTCGGACTTCTACAAAGCGAAACAGGTAGGCTTCCGATTGGCCCCCTGTTGATTAAGGAGGCTCCTAACAGCACTTAACAAGGCGTTTTTTATTATCATGTGGACAAAGATATTTTTAAACCGTAGGACGTGTGGACAATTATTTTTAAAAACGAAGAAGAAAAATCTCCGTTTTTAAAAATACCAGGCTACGTGTGGACATGGCCTAAGATGCCGGCGAGAGTGAACGAGAGAGAGAGAGGGAGAGCGACACACATCAGTTTAGCGTGCACACTCAGGTTAAAGTGTACCAAGCATAAACTCTTGATTCCTTAATTAATAAACCTGCACTATCTCCAAACGGGAAGGTCTTCCTGTGTAGTCACAAGCACTCTCACCCCTCCTATTTCATTGACCCTCTCTAAAGCCCTGCATCAGGGTTCTTATAATCATTAAAACATCTCCTTGTGCGGCTCTCCAATTCGCACAACATAACAGTGCGCTATTCTTTACTTTGCTCAAACTCCGTGTTACCACAGCAGGGAGTAAACATGCAGAGGAAATGACAAGAAAGATAAAATACGCGAGTACAGTTTTTTACTTTGGCACTTTGACACTTTCTGAAAGAAAATCTGATGTTATATTAAAATGATTCAGGGAAAAAAATAATTAAAAACAAAAAGGCATGGTTTTTAAAATAAATGTATTTAGAGCCTGTATATATGCCTTCTTGTTTGTGCTAAGATTAATGCACTACTAACCAACAGCCCCTGTTAGTTGATGAGCTTTATGAAGGTTCAGGTACACACACACTCATTTACCTTTTTTTTCCTCAAATGACATTTCATAGACATACATGTAAATTTGGATTTAAACTGTAAACTGATTTAAAGGTATCTTATGAAAGTCAGATGTGAAACAAAACTTTTACCTGGACTTGGTTACATACAACAAAAATAAATCTAGTAAAAAGGCCACATGTCAGCACATGTTACAATCTCAAGAGGACTATCCCCTTTAATCCTGTGCTTAGAGATCTAGCCTACATTTCTGCAGACAGAATAGACTTAAGTCACCGAACACACATGAAAATTATATTTACACAGAAAGATCCAAAAAAAGTACATGTTGAAGAATAATCTATATCACTCAAGGTAGATGAGGCAATCACTCTCACTCACTCATCGTCTATACTGCTTTATCCTGTATTCAGCGTCGCGGGGAGCCTGGAGCCTATCCCAGGAGACTTGGGGCACGAGGCGGGGTACACCCTGGACAGGGTACACCCTGGACAGGGTACACCCTGGACAGGGTACACCCTGGACAGGGTACACCCTGGACAGGGTGCCAATCTATTGAAGGGCGCACACACTCATTCACACACGACAAGCAATTTAGGAATTCAACTAAATTTGAGTTTTAATACCACTACTACTACTACTACTACTACTACTAATATTTATGATAATAATAATAAGAAGCATAAAAGAAGACAAAAAAGAATAATACATTATTATTATTATCATGACACACTCTTAATGACATGACTTTATGGGATGCTGTCCACCAGGAAAATAGCTTTGGCTGCATGTGTCGCATTGTTGATTGTCACATGCATTAAAATAGAAAAACTCAACTGATGGAGCAGACCTGGTGAACAGAGGAGATACAGCCCCTCTCTGTTGATCTTTTCACAACTTCATGTGTCTGATTGCCCTCAATCACAAACACTGATTGGAAGAAAAAAATCAGGAATGGCTTTGTCTTAAGAGAGAAAAAAGTTAGGTTTGTGCAATTTTGCCCACGATGCTTTTTCAGTATGGTTATTTCTAGTTTTTCTCTCTTGAGCTTACTGGTATAATCAACATCCATGCATCCATGTATTGTTTACTATAACACTGTGACCACGTGTGCACATAAAACATTTTATTTTGTGTTTGTATGCGTGAGTGTACAGCGTGCGTGTACTGTTTATCATAACACACGTGGGTGCGCGTGTGAAAGCAAAAGCAAGTCTCAGAGAGGTTAAAGATTGATTTTGTCTCTCTGTGTGTCAGCCTGCACACTCTGCTCTACACAGAAACACTGTTCTGTCTCGATTCTTTTCAAAGGTAAAATGCAGGTTAATTTGTTTTGTTTTTTTACTTTACAGCACTGATTCCATTAATGTGCGCTCACGCGAGAGTTATTAGCGATATTCCTTGCTAATGTTTCCGATAAATTTTCAGATTATCTGTCGGGATTTATTTTTACTTTTTTTTTAAAGGTAAAGAGCAGGTTAATTTGTTTTATTTTTATTTTATATTTTGTATTAATTATTTTTACTTTTAATTTTTTTGGGCTGTGGAACAAATAATTTGAGTTTCCACTATTTCTTATGGGAAATTTCGCTTTGATTTACGAGTGTTTTGAAATACGAACCCACTTCCAAAACGAATAATGTTCGTAATCCAAGTACTACTGTACTACTATTGACCTGTGAATAACTTTTAACAGCACGGTACGCAAGTGCTAGTATCTTATGATCCACTATGCTTACTTAGGTGCAGGGTACTTGTTGGTACTTCTTGTTGTAATTTTTAATTTGTCAAGCTGCTCTGAAACAATTACCATAAATGGAATTGAATTAATGAAACCTACTACAGCAGGGGCACCTAGAGCTTTTTCTTACAAGCTCAAAAGGCTGGAACTCAGCATTTGGTCCATGAGTTCCAGGCTTCAGGCAGTCATTAAGTACAAAGTTAGTTTTTTTTTATGATTATCTTATTTTGCCCAATTACTTTTTATCTTTTGAAAATGCAGGGACTTTAAAAAATAGTCTGTAATTTAAAATGTAATTCTGAAACAGTTAATGCAATATTTCTATTATACCCCTGGAATTAAAGCTACAATTCCAACTAACAATCATGTTGGGGGTGGCATAAAAAGCCAAAAATCTGAAAATTTTAGCACAGTCCAAATATTCATAGACCTAGCTGTATGTAATTCATATCAACAATGATTCCATTCTGCCTACTACTTCTGTTCTAATTTGTATATTCACTCTTTCATGCTTTGTGTTGAAGTTTGTTTTATTCCCTCTGGACCATTAACCCACATAGTGCACTGAAAGAGAGAGAAAGATCATATACATACAATTCAAGACCTTGGTAGAGTTTTACTAGGAATTTGCTCCATCTTCTGACCAGCTTTAAGGAGTTCCTTATGCAGCAGGACTTTGCACCAAGAGAAAGACAAGAAATACCCGACCCAACAATACAGATGCAGAGCTGCAGGCTGCTATCAAAGCAACCTTGGTTCAATAACACCTTGATTGATGCTAAAGCATCCCTGACCAAGTATTAAGGGTATAATTTTTTTTTTTTTAATAGAATTTCTGCATAGTAAAACCTTTTATGATTATTAAACCTTTTTAGTACTATTATAATTTAAGATAATGGATTTTTTTTTTTTTCATGAGCAGTAAGGTGTAATCATTAAAATTAAAACCTAAAAGATGTGTAATATTTAGAATTGCAAAATATATATTTTTTATTTTATTTTAGATGCACGGCACATGACTACACAACAAACCCCTGCATGCATACTTGCCAGTGCTCTCCTACCCACTGATCTCTTAATTTGTTGTCCTTTTCTTCCATTTCCATTCTTTTATTCTATCTGATTGCCTTTTTTCATATGACACATATGTATGTGAGAGAGAGAGAAATGAAAAGTGAACTTTTAGGACAATACAGCATCAGAAATGCATTAATTTGCCATCAATTTGCTTGTCTGACAGTAAATTAAAGAAGATTAACATGCAGAATGGGACAGAGAAAAAGACGAAATGAGAGACCAAGGAAAATGAGGATAATACATTAAATGATTCCACTATAAGTGAGCAGTGCATTGATCATAAAATTATCTTATTTGTTTCTGCTGCATCATACAGAACTAAATTTGCTGTACAGAAAAGTTACCTTTTCTAACCTGACATATATCACATTAAGCATCCCAACCCTCTACTACACTAACAAGATGTGCTAGACAGAGTGGTCATCATTGTGAACAAAAAAACATAAAAAGAATACCCAAAAATCCAATAAATGCAGATGTGATTCTAGCTAGCCAGCTTATTTAGATGAATGTGATTTACGTACGTGTTTAGCTCTATAAATTCATTATTGTGCTGTATTCATATTTAAACCTGAAGGTAGAATGTAATAATAATTATAATCAATAGGGCGGTACACTGGCTTAGTGGTTACCATTGACACCCTGAATCCTTAGGGTCAAGATTCGATTCACGCCTCTCTGTGTGCATGGAGATTGCATGTTCTCCCCATCCTTGGTGGGTTTCCTCCAGGTACTCTGGTTTCCTCCCACAGTCCAAAAACATGCAGATTAGGCTAACTGGCGTTCCCAAAATTCCCGTAGTGCGTCAATGAGTGTGTGTGAGTGTGTGTGTGTGTGTGTGTGTGTGTGCGCCCTGCAATGGATTGGCACCCTGCCCAGGGTGTACCCGCCTCAAGCCATAAGTTTCCAGGGATAGGCTCCGGATCCCCCGCAACCCTGTATACAGGATCAAGCAGTATAGACGATGAGTGAGTCAGTGAGATAATATAATAAATAATAATGTCATTCGAATTATTCAAGACACTAGTAAAATTCTAAATACCACACTACTGTAAACTGTATTAGAAATCATTGTTTACACTATAAACAGTTATATTATATAATAATTATTATAAACAGTAATTATCATATCTACTATGAATAATGATGATGATAAAAATATTAATAACAATTATCAATAAGAATCACTTCTCACATGTGTTATCAAGTGCACCTGGTCTGTGACTTTGTTTCCTGAACACTTTATTGAAGTTCTGTTTTGTGCTTTCTCATGAAATCATCCCTGTTCACAGGTAATGTTCCTGCCACAAATCGTATGCCTGTTTTTCATGTTTCATTATGTGTATTAAAGAAAAGTCTACACTGTCCATTAGGGCTGTGCGATTAATTGAAATCGTATCGAAATTGCGATGTGAATATGCACGATTTCTAAATCGCCTTACAGCACGATTTTTTGCTCGCTCCCGACTTTTCCCGCAGTATGCTATTTGAACCAATCACAACGCAGCGCGCCTAAACAGCGCACAAGAACAGGAGACTGAGCTTAACGACAAATAGGCTGCAGAAACAGGGACACACACGCACATACTGTACATACACAAAGTAGGTATCGATTACAAAAAATGATGGAGGCAAAATCTTCTGCCTCGAAGCTTATTTTAATTAATTTTAAAAACTTGCATTTTGTTTTTGCGCAATTATTTGTTTGCCGTGACGAAGCGTGCTTCCGGATGCAAGCCGCCAGTAAACACAGACGAAGAAGAAGCGCTTACGTCATCCAAAAAGCGGAAGGAGACAAAACAGTTAGCTGTGTATTGATTTGATGCAGCGTTCTGTTGCGGACTGCAAAATGGGAAGGAGCGATAAAAATATCAGCGAGCCAAGAGATGAAGAAACCAGCAAGAGAAAACAAGAGAAATTGTCAGTAAAGGCTTATGTTATGCCTGAGATGTAAATTTTGAAACTTTTAATTCTGAAAGTTAAGTTGCACAACATAGTGTTTTTGTACTATTATTTATTTTAATGTGTGTGTTATGCGCTAAAATGCCCCCTGCCACGGATTGCCCCCCCTACATAATCTCTATTAAATATGTTAGGACACCATAATCAAAAATTCATATTATCAAATATATTATTACTATTATAACTGACCCTAGGCACGTGAGAAACTAATACAAAATTAATTAATAGAAAATTAAGACACGTAATACATACTCATATAATGTTTATTTTGTGGCACATTTATTTTGCAGGGGTTTGTCATGTAATACAAAAATGTTTACACTTAATAAATATTGTTTATGATGA
>JAOVVA010048609.1:0-14491 GCA_028565275.1 Leiocassis micropogon
TTTGTCATTGCAAAAGTCTTTCTTCCTAACGGATCTAATCTGAGGTGCTGGTTGTTATGATTTGGTTTAAAGCTGGTGACTCTAAATGAGCTTCTCCTCTGCAGCAGAGCTAAGTTTTGGTCTTACTTTCCTGGGATGGTCTTCATGAGAGCCAGTTTCATGGTATCAATATGCTTTTGATGGGTTTTGCAAATGCACTTGTCAATACTGTTCTTGCAAGAACTATTCCAGAACAGCTGATCTTCATGTGTTAAAATAACAAATGACTGTTGCTGTTGTTATTGACAACAGCAATTGAATTCCATGTGTGTTATTTATATATGATATAGGTCTGAAAAAAAAAATCTAGTATTATTGATTATTATTCTTATTACAGTATGTTGTATCTGCATGCTGAACAGAGAGAACGTGGAAAAAAAGACGGACATGTGCATGTACTGTATATACAATTTGTGTGTGTGTGTGTGTGTGTGTGTGTGTGTGTGTGTGTGAGAGAGAGAGAGAGAGAGAGAGAGAGAGGTCTCCACAGGAAATAACAGTGTTGTTTACGCTCAATAAGCAGAGCATTTCTAAAAGGAAGCTGCTGGAGACAACACACACACACACCCATATACAAGCACACACCAAAGAGACTTTGAGAAAGTCTTCTGTGCACAGCCAGCCATGCCTTGACACACCATTTAGCTACACATGAACAGCTGACAGGTCAGGCTCATGTCTCTTTAAGCACACATGATGTGCATTAAACTCTACCTGCATAAACTAACTCACTGTGTGTGTGTGTGTGTGTGTGTGTGTGTGTGTGTGTGTGTGTGGCCAGTGTAAAATCAGGGAACCGGCAGAGTTTTTTTTCGTGCAAACAGAAAAAGTGCACAATAGCATTGCTTATCATGTTTGCATTAACAATGTAACAGTAGCTTGTTGCAACTGGCGTATTCTTGATTGTATTCAACTTCTTTTTATTACCATTTTTTTTTTTTTAAACAAAAGCTATTTTATTAGGTTCTTGAAACTAGTGCGTAGATCACAGTTCCTCTGGTCGGTCAAAAGACTCAGTGATGCCCTGTGAAACACTGCGGTATGTGTTTACCTGTTTGCGTGCCTGGCTCAGTCCCTGTAATCTCTGCTGCAGTTCGCTCCTGTAGTTCTGAGCCGCTTCTATGCACTCCTTCACCTCCTGCAGCAATGACTCTGCCTCCACAGACATCCTACACACAAGAGACAGAACACACACGTGGTCATCTGTTACTGACCATACACAGACGTACACAGCTAATAGAATGTACACACACACACACACACACACACACACACACACACACACACACACACACACTAGGGGGCTGCGAAGCCTTCAAACAACTAATAACTAGCAAGTTTCTGGGGTGGGTGTGTTGACTAGTCAGAGCTTTGAAAAAAACAGTGAGGCAGATGGTTAAGAAAACAGCCAAGTATACTTTAAATATTTACTTTCTGTTAATATTCCAGGATTAGAAACACTCGTCCATGGCACTACTTTAAAAACCGGTACCACCACACCACCAGAGGGCGCCCTCCCAACATTTTAAGGATTCGGCCCCTGTCGTTACATTGACTTAATGTCTAAAACAGAAGAAACTGCAAAAAACATCAAATAAAAAATATCGAATGAGGAAATCACGACTATACAGCGGGAAAAATAAGTATTTGACACGTGAGCATTTTTATCAGTAAGGGGATTTCTAAGTGGGCGTTCACGTCTGGGGTTTGGTAGGCCTTTTCCTATAATCCAATAACCAGGCGATAAAATAAATTACGAGGTGAGATTTCCTACAACTTCCCCTGATTGACAGAGTCTGCAAAAACTGCTCAACTGCTTAAAACTCCACTTCTCTAGAGAAGAGCGTGGCCAATTGAGGTTGTCATCCACATCCTCAACAACAGCAGGGCCAGGTGGAGAAAACAGACATCAGTGGCCATGAGGCTGAAACTACCATCCCTAAAGTAAAGTCCTCTGTTCATTGGTCCTGTCTAAACAATCAAACAAGTTAATGCAGTTTGATGAACTTGAATTACCACTTTCTTATCAAAGATCTCCTACTTTTCATGCCTTAGTACTCAAACCTGCTAACTCCTCTAACCAAAACCAAGTATGTGGAGCTGAGCAACCTTTTTTTTCTTCATTGTAGACTAATGGAGCGCCCACCTATAGTGTCCGCACACTTCTCGACTCGAAGCGATGGGGCAACACCTCATTCTACCTAACGGATTTGGAGGGCTCTGGCCCAAAAGAGAGCTCTTGGGCTCTAGCAAATGACATTCTTGCTTACGCATTGATACCAAGATCCCAAAAAACAATCAAATAGGCTGCATGGCTTCAGTAGCTGCCCATCAAGAGGAGAACTCCGTCACATCCATTAAGGTCAATTCACCACTACACCAGCAGAAGATACCATTCCTTGAGTTTTGAGAAATCTTCCTTGGTTGGTACATTCACTTCCTGTCTTAAGACTATACAAAGCATATTGACACTAGGCCAGGTGCAGAGCCTTGCTGATTCTTCTTTTTACTCATGAAGCTTTTGAGCTGTTTGGTTGTGAAGCTTTTACATAAGGAGTATCCAATGTTAGCAAGTCAAGTCTAAAATAAAACGATTTTCTTTACGTTTTTCATTACAGGAAAGTCTTGAGCAGGAAGAAGAACTTTGTGGTTTCTCTGTGACATGGCAAGCAGCTTTTCGTCTCATTAAATTTCGAAGAAAAATAAAACAGGCTGGTGAAGGGGCAGGTATTTATAGCTGCCATAACTTGTATTCGTCATGGTTTTCCCTGCATTTCTTCCGGTTTTTAAGTTGCTTTTGCCTTTTGTGTTGTGAAACTTTTGTTCCAGACCTCAGTACTCCAAGTACGCATTTCAACACAGCCATGTATTCTTAACCGTATCACCTTTCCTTATCACTTTCTGATTAGTCAGTAAATATTTGAAACCGATGTTTTTAATCTTGTGTTGTTAATGTCGCCATTGTTCTGTTTCCTGGTAGGTTTAGTTTAACTTATGTTAGCATTAGCCTTAGCATTCGCATCTAGCCTGCAGCCTCACCGTGGTTCTTTTGCTTCAGGTTGCTTTTATGTTTCTGTTGTTCTATCTCGAGTCTTTATGATGCTTAAAAGAATGTGAAAGGCTGCTTTTCCATCCTGCCTTAACTTTAATCCTGACAATTTCATCTCGATTATTTTTCAAAATTATAGCTAGGGTACAGAACATCCATATTCTTATGGCAGAGATCAAATTACCACCAAACACTGAAAAATATCTAGTCATGCAGCACCAAGGTTTGGTAACCTAAGGAGAAAATTTTCCTTTAAAAAAAAGTGTCCTTTAGCCAGCATGTTGATTACAGCGCCCAGAGACGGGGCTCAATTTTGCGATATTTTGAAAGTCTTGACTATGATGTGCGTTGCATATGAGGTGTTAAAATGACTACGCAATCAAAACTTTGATCATCCTTAATGATTTAATCAGCACACAACTCAAATATGCAAAACGGACGTCGCTGTGCAGAGGGGCAACATGACGAAATGATTAGACATCTGGATGTGTGTGGAATAAATTTAACAGTAGGGAGAAAGTTGCCCCGTCTTCGACTCCAAGAGGAACAAACCACAGCCATCTTCCTCTCATCATTAAAGTTTACCTAATGTAATAAAACGTCCTGCAAAATCTCCTGCAGATTCGCAGAAGAAATTCACCAGAACAAATGAACGTAAACTAGTTTAATTTTAGGAATCTAACTCAATGAATTAAATCCATAAATATGGACATCTGGACTTGAGCTAGTGTACAAGCACAACGCTGTTAACAGACATCTTTAAATTGCGGGTTTATTTTTTATGGAAAAAGATTTGAGAGGAAAAATGCCTGGTTGCTGAGACATAAAATGAAAGAGTTAAACATATATATTTTTTTATTATATGAGGCGCTTTAAGTGTGTGTAAACATGCCAAAAGGCTGAAAAATAAAATGAAAGGGTTTTTTTCCCCCCCTCGATAAAATTGGTATAGAATGAAGTACCAGATAGGAACCATTATCAAAGTCAAAGCATTGGTATTCGCACCGTCATCAAATATATTTGATGGATTGATACCCTACACACAGCAGACACAGGAAAACAAAGACCTTTAGTGCAGCCTCAGTCAGCAGTGACTGTCCACAGACGCAGGCTCGTCCAGACAATTCCTTTGTCTCTTCATTCATTTCTTTGTTATTAATTTTAGCATTTATCCTCTATTATTTTTTTGATACGAAAAAATAATTCCATATATATACATTCAATGTACAGATTCAGTAACCCAAGCTTCAACACCAGATGTACCAGTGTTTATCCTCCCAGTAAAACACACAGGAGCGGAGAGAATGCTATTGAATTTTCCAGCCAGACTGACAGACCGGTTCTGGCACGGCACCTGATTGTTCATATTCAAAAAAAATCTTTTTTTTTTTTTTTTCACTAAATGTTTGCTTTAATGCCATTTGTTCTTTTGATGTTCAAAGAAATTCGCAATCCTTAATGTATATGGGTTTCTTTGAACTTTGTAAGCCTCTTCTAAGGTGTATGAATTTAATTTAAGTAAAAAAATTATCATTTCCATAAAAGTGTGTATTATGTGATATGTAACGTACATTCACATTTCAGAAAACATCATGCTATAAATTTGTACCCCTATAGCAATCTTTTTCTTCTTATGTAATAAAATAAGGCATCATTACAGGAGAAAAGTTTTAAAATAAAAAAATTTTTTAAAAAGACATTTAATCTTTTAGTCTTTGTGAAGAAGAGACAAAAAAAATAAAAAATGATGTGCTTACTCATAGCCTAACTAAAGCTCGGATCAGTTCGCCATCCCCCCCCCTGAGAGGACGATGATGCAATCGGCTGCTTTTATGACTAAAGGAAGTAGTGACCCAAAATGCGCTTCATGTGCATGCATGTATATTTACACGTGTGTACTCTATATTGTACACGATACGTGTTCATTTGCACAGCTGTGGAAAAACAACCTAGATTCGAAATGTCACGAGTGCACTGTAATTACTGAAGCATTCCAGAACATGCTTTAAATTCTCGTTAACTTTTCCTGCTCCTGACACCAGAGAATGTACGGCATGGTCTGGTGCACTAAATTATAACAGCCATAACCAGTCCCTTCCTCATTAGCCACTCGCTTTTTTTCTTTTTTGGCTCTCTTTTGAAGTTAATTAAAGAACAAAATGCACCTTGTCATGTTACTGAGAAACCCGGAAAACCACAAAGTTCTCCGTCCCCAAGCCTTTCCCCTTGTTAGAAAAACCTAAAGAAGCAATGCACCGATGCTGAAGTCTCCTTTTCAAAAAATGCCATACACAAAACTGTACCATATCAACAATAACATACGATTCTTTGTTAAATAATCAAGAGCACAAACCTAAATACGCAGCTTGTCCATACTGAAGAAGCACTACGGTACTGTATTAGTATAAAGGCGCCAATATAATCTTGTGACAGCTGGCACAACTCTCGGCGTTGCCGTTATAGATATGAATCAACACCTTCAGACCAATCAGCATCAGAGGTTTCAAAAGTGCTGCATTAAATACCTACAATCCAGGAAGTACATATGGTGGATGTAGTAAATGCCTGGTACGTCTTGTGCACTGCACTAAATCCATGTATAAGTAAATGCATGGCACTTCACTCTGTGTGTGCTATGGCAAGATTCAGACAGCACAGACTTCGAGTAGTATTCTAAATTAAATTAGTGCTTAATGTTAAAAATTTACTTGTACCTTAGCTATCAGAGCCTTAATTTCAGTTTTGCGCATCATTTGCCATTTTAACTGATAACGGCCCTGACTCATTTCTTAATCTGCTATTTACATGGTACCCCGCCTTTTTGGGGAGTGGGAGGATGAATGTGAATGGGTGCTTTTATAGGCAGATCTTTTACCCTAATGACTTTTTATTTTAAAAACTATCCAGAGAAACATTCGTCAAAATCAGCGGTGACAAATGTTTCAGATTAGGTGCTTTTTGAGTGAATGATTTGGGAAAATTCGAGAAAAATGAACAAGCCTGTGTGTGTGTGTGTGTGTGTGTGTGTGTGTGTAAGAGAGAGAGAGATGCTTCTTCCAATCATAGCACTAACCGGCTGTCATCTGTTTCATGAATCTTTGCACGCTTGTGGTTACCGAACATCCAGATTCCCATTCGGACACGCCAGATATCTTTGCAGTGACAGTAAGAGTGGTTTGGTTTTTCCAACGTTACTGAATAAATTAGCATTTTATACATTTCAGACACATGTAGTCAGAGTAAGAATGGAAAACATATTTTTAATGAATAAAAATGCTGAATGTCTGGGAAAACTGGGAAAACCACCAGGGCCTGTAAGTCAAGTAAAAGCCCTGACTAAGACAACAAATATCTGCTTCTACAACCAGATCAGGTGTGAGCTATACGGCAGCAAACGTCATGTTTAAGCACATTTATCTATCATGCAAGGTTTGCCTAGTAAGGTAAGTCCTAATACTGCAATATTTTTTTCCTTAACCCAAATCAGTGTCAGTTAGTATAATAATAATAATAATAATAATAATAATAATAGTAGTTAACACGTACATTAGTTTGTTTTTTTTCCATTAAGAAAAACATACCTGTTTATGCATTTACATTGCATTACATTTTTATATTATGGTTAAATTATTACGCTATATTGGGAAAGGACCATTTTGGTCATGTCCATCACTTTTATGGGTCCTAGCAGTGGATGGAGGAACCATCTTGAGATTTCTCGGATTATAATCGTCTCCACCCTAACTATCCAGTCGTGTGTAAAAGTTAGTGGCCCTTTTTTAATTCTATGTGTTTTTGTACAAAAATTTCATTAAAAATATTTAATCGTGGCTGATCTTAATATTAGGCAAATGTCAAATGTCATTTTATACAAAAATGAGGCCAAAATGAAAATGATATATACAAAAAGCAATACTAAGTACCCCTATTATTCAATAGCTCGTAGCTCCACATTTAGCAGCAATAACTTGAAATAATCGTTTTCTGTATGACTTATCAGCCATGTGACCATCGACCCATTCTTATTTGCAACGTCGCTTCAGTTCATTTAGGATTTTGGGGCATTTGCTTATGCACAGCTTTCTTAAGATCCCATCACAGCATTTCAATTGGACTTTGACCAGGCCATTCCGCAACCTTGATTCTTTACTTTTTCAGCAATTCTGATGTAGATTTACTGGTGTGCATCTGACTGTAGCGTCTGAGATGTAACTCGTGTTCTTTTGTATTGATTTGAGCATCGCAGAGTCTGATCTTGGGGTAAATGTGCTGGGACGTCCACTCCTGGTAAGAATTTTAATCGTCTTGAGTGCTCTTCACTCGAGAACAATCTTGTAAAATGTTAAACTTCGAAAATGGTTTTATAATCCTCTTATATGCTGTTGTTCGTCTGAGGTTGTATTTGCTTAATACTGAGACCTGCTATGATCAGATGATTTTATTATGTTTTTACAAAAAGAAACAAAAAAACAATGAATTAAAAGAAGGGCCACTTTCCCCCAAAAAATATTAACTGTCTTGAGACAAATTTACACCTAAATTAATTTTTCCACTATTATGAACGTGAACACATAGAAGGTTACTACGATTAGCATGGCTATATATTATATTATATATATTATATACATATATATTATATACTATATATTATATGGTTATATATAGCATGGTAGACATAATCAGGAAAAAAATTCTAGTGGCGTAATAATTAAAAAATGCTCATGGGATCACCAGCCCATTTGACCGAGGAAAATTTGTGGGAAAACATTTTGTGCTTCCTTCTAGCAATATATTGCAATGTTGGCTAGAAAATAATTTGGATCAAACAGCAAACATGCCCACAAAGAGCCAATTAAAATATAGCAGCTTATAATTATAATAAGGCATAGCTACTCAATGTGATTGTGGTGTATATGTGCACAGCATCATCAGAAAAACGTTTCAGAGCAGCTAGCCACAATATAGCGGCGCTATAGCATCCAAATTTGCTAATTTCTTCTACAGCTCATGAATGCCTTTTGCTAGAATAAAAATGTGACTTTTCTTGAAATTATTTAAAGCTCTTGCACTTGCTGACATTACTTTGATAACACATTCAAAATATTGGAATACACATGTGGCTGAAAAACTACTTTTTCAAACTCGCCCTAGAGCATAAATTCAATTTTTTTAAAAACAAACTGTTTACTAGTGGCTGATAGAGAACTTTTAGGGTGTGGTCATAAGTAAGATAAAAAGCCTGATCGTGTAAACTTAGTCAGATAGTGGAGATGGAGGGGAATCGATTCAGTTATGTATCATGATTCGATTTGTATGGCAATGCATGCATCACCACACTGAATATAAAATATTTTTTTCTTTATTTTTTATTATTTTTACAATCCTATTGGTGGTGCGCTTTAGACTATTCTAAAGGTAGCACAGCATCCTGTACGATACAGGAGCAAAGATTTGCCAAGTTTGTTAGAATTGTAACCAAATCTAAAACAAGTAATGCAGAATCGGGATATTTATAAAAATCGCAATACAAATCGAATTGGAATCTAAATATCGTGATAATATCATATCTGTGACCCCTAGTCATTCCCGTACCTATTGCAAAGTCTTCTTATATCATGTGTTAAATATGTTTAATTAAAAATTTGCAATCGATTTTTACTTTTTTTCTCCTAATGAGTGTTACAAATGAAAAAAACATGTTTTATATTATTTATATTTATATTGTAGTTTTTATGTCTCCTTCAAACAAAGAAATTAGTGCAGTAGGAAATCACACTAACCTTAAAAACAATATAGATCAAAAGGATTTTCTGTTAGAAATTCCATTTGTTTGTTTGCACAGGTAGTTCCTGTCACAGGCGTTCCACCCCAATTTAACATTAGGCAGCGTCATCATCAACATATGTCTTGAAATTAAACTATCAACACCCAAAAAATGTTTGTTTCACTTTCTTCTTAAAAATGCATTCATGGCATTAAGGTCTTTAAGCCCCGCCCACTTTCCAATTACTTCATGTCATATACCCCAGACCATATTACTGTATATGCACAGAAGCCAAGATATTAAATGGGGTTTTAAACTATTAATAACAATAGAGCAAAGATTCTCGAATATTTCTTTAACCACATATATATTTTCTTAATTACACATGAAAATTGCATTTTTTTTTGCATATATTAAATTGGATACATTTGCATAAAGTCATGTAATATAAAATACATGCATGAGAGTTTCAGCATTCACTTGCAAAGATTGATTGATATCTATTATTGGAAAAAAAGATTACCCACATGTAGTGTCTTGCCTTAATCTTTTTTTTTTTTTTATCTCTCCAAAGAATGAAATCATTGATCTTAACAGAATAACAGCGTGTTATAAAGCCAGCCTGCTCTTAGTTAACTGAGCAGCTTTGCCCAACCCTGAACATGTTCATACTCGCTTAAAACAGACAAAAATATGAACTTCCCCAAAACAACACAGAATAGAGGGCAGCATGCTGCTAGACTGCACTTAGTTGAGATCTTTTTACACACTATTAGATTATATATATATATTTATATATATATATATATATATAAACAGTAATAAATGGCGCTGTTAATTTAACACAGATTTCTGGAAGTAAAACACAAATTAAACATGACTTTATCAGTTTCACTTCGCCGCAGCCAGTTGTCGTTCATTCTCTACATCAGGATCTTTCTTCAAGCTTAATGTTCACTTATGAACTAATATCAATAAAAACCTGTAGATTTAAATAAGATCGTGATATTACCTTCGGGAAGTTTTAACTTTTAGCACCCCAACTCCTCCATTGACGCTCACCGCACAGCCTCACCAGCAACTCCGAGAGAGATGTTTTCTGTTTAATGCAAACAGCCAATCGCCAGCCCGAATAGCTTCCTTCAAACCCCGCCTCTTTTCCTTCGTGTCCAATCAGATAATTCGTAATTGTTCTCTCGTTCCGCTGTGACTGCGCCAGACCAGATCTCTACTACGCATGCGCTTATTTTTACGCATGCGCGCGAGGAGTGTCCAACGAGCGTCATTGATTCAAATCTTGACACTTGATTCGAATATTGCATATTAAAAAGAGAGGATGTAGTTAAAATAAATAAATACACAAATTGAAACTACTTTGTCTTCTGTTTTTTTCCTTCATTTTTATTTTAGGTAAATGTTATACAGCAATATTACAGCAGAAAATGTTAGCGGTCAATAATCGTGTACTGTAATGCTGCTAAATGCAACGGCAGCTAACAAAATCATTTAAAATAAAATTTCATACTAATCTATCTATATAAACTTTAGTCATTTTTGTGGCTGTTTGTTTGTTTGTGCAGGTTCCGTCACATGTGATGTGTACTGTTGTCTTGATGTGAGCATGTCACAGGCTTTCCTTACTTTTACTCCATTCGCAGGTAATGCGAGCGCAGCCGTGGGTAAACTTCATGTTCATGGACGTAACCTCTAGTAAAACATACAGTAAAGAGACAGCAATACCAAGAGACGGCACACCACATGAAATTGTATAACGTCCCTTAATATATTAATTTATATATTAAATTCAATATATTACAATTGCTTATATTTAACTGCAAAATATTTTTTCATTTTCTTAACCACATGGAATCAAATTCATAAAATTTACATGACATTTAAGGAATTGAATTTACATTAAGATTTTTTGCATTTTCTTATGGCTTTTTTAACGAATACACTACAAGTAGTCTCCCTCACTCTCTCCCTCACTCGTCTATACCGCTTTATCCTGTATAGGGTTGCAGGGGACCTGGAGCCTATTCCAGGGGACTTTGAGCACGAGGTACACTCTAAACAAACATTCAAACACTCATTCACACACTACATTCAAATTGGGAATGCCAATTAGCCTAGCCTGCATGTCTTTGGACTGTGGGAGGAAGTCGGAATACCCAGAGGATACTCATTAATCACAGGGAGAGCATGCAAACTCCTCACACGGAGCCGAGGCAGGAATCGAAACATCGACCCTGGTGGTGCAAGATGACAGTCCTAACCTATAAATGGTCTAGTTATTTAAATATATGACATGTTTTGAAAAGTTTGTGGACACTACTTCTAATTTCAGATTTCAGCAGTTTCTGCCACATCCACTGCTAACAGGTGCATAAAACCAAGCACAATTTTCATAGATATACTGTACACTTGTGATAGTGGGTCAACCTAAAGACTGTACTGATACACCTGGTTTAAACCGACCATTGTTACATGATGTCACCCATGTGCATTTGTGATATTTATGCTTTGCTATAAGCTGTTGTTCTGGTCAGCTATTATTTTGAAACAGCACAAAGGATGATTATGTAAACTCTCAGACAAACTGCAGAGTTCTGACGTGTGCAGCTCTTCTTTAAGTAACTTCAGCTGGAGAACTGTGTGTAAAGAAGCTTCATGAAACAGGACTCCAAGGCCAAGCAGCTGCACACACTCCTAAGATCAGTGTGAGCAATGGTAAGAGTTGGCTGGGTTGATGTAAAACATCCCCAAGCATTTGCGCTTGGCCCCTTATACACCGGAGCAGTGGAAACATGTTCTCTAGAGTGATGAATGAGGCTTCATGCCACCTACACATGAAATAATACATAATGCCAATAGTAAGGTTTGGTGGATGAGAGATTATGGTTCGGTGCTCCTTTTAAGGGTTTGGGCTAGGTCCCTTAGTTCCAATGAAGGTAATGTAATATGAGGGGGTATCAAAAAAAAGTTTTGAGAGCTCTTTTTTTTTTGCTGTATTTCCTCCCTCAGATACCTTAAATCCTGGCAGTAGAATTCTTTGTTGATGGTCTGGCCCCTGGCGATGAATTCTTGATTCACAATGCCACGAATATCAATGAGCCGTGGACCTGCCTCACATTTTTCGTGCATGGAAGATTAGGGCCTCTTCCCCTGTGAAGATTGTTGCTTCGTCTCAGGTTCGTACCGATTCTCGTTAAGGGTGATGTTCTGCTCTTGAAGCAACTCATTGCAGCATCACCGTCATGTCAAACATCTCTGTGGAAGATCGGCCCACTCTCACTCAGAAATGGCCCATGGCATACTGACTTCACATTAAAAGAAAAGTGTCAGAACATGCAACGCAAAGCCAGTGAGACTGCTTTTGGGACATCTAGGGGGAGTTTTATTACACCTCCCAGACACCAGAACAAAGAAAAGCTTTAATTCATGCTTTTTGGTAGGTGAGTGTCAATCCATTTTAGGCAAACATCAGTGTTTTTTAAATTTGATGCAGGCAGCTACAGGAAGCTGGTGGAGGAAGCATAGCATTGGAGTGGTGCGGGAAGATTGAAGTCAAGTTGTGAAGCTGCATTCTTGATTAGTTGCAGAGGTCACATGGCACACAGAGGACAGACCTGCCAGGAGCAAGCTGCTATAGTCTAGTTTCGAGGGTTTAAAAAACAACCACCTGAGTGACCTTTATTGTAGAAATGGACAAATCCTCCTGATATTGTAATTTCTGGAATTAAGTGTCATTTGGGATCTGATGAGATATTTGTTGAACATACTGAAAAACATCGGTGTCTGAAGGAGGAAAAGATCGAATAGTTTGAGCATCATCTGCATAGCAGTGCTATGAAAACACATGTGAGGATATGACCTCACCAAGAGATCAAGTACAGATGGAGGACAGATGAGACTATGAAGTGCACTTTTGTTATTATAGCTGCATTTTCCTCAGTCAGTAAATAAAAAGCGTGGTACAGATCAATTTAGTGTACACTAGTGTACAATTTAGTGTACAGCAGTAAGTACCAGATATAGATATAGATATAGAGTATCTGATCTGAGTAGTGCATCTGTCTGAAGCATATATTTGTGAGTCTTTATTATGAAATAAGCACATTAACACTAAACATTTCTACTTGAGAGGGGTAAATTTGTCTTTCCCACCCTATTTCCTCCCCTCGCTAACAATTGTACTGTGAGTTAAACGTCTAAATTGTGAACTATGTAAGAAGGTCAATTATAAGACTGTGTTAATCCAAATGTATGCCACAAGAATGACAAACATTTGAAGAAGCATGTAAGGTAAAAGACATGGGCATTTGTTTACACTCTTGTGCTGGTGTCCTAATGTTCTAATAAAAAATTCTTGATTTTCAAAATTCCACAGTGCCAGATATACCACTCTAGTCCAGCAGATGTTTGTGTGTGGGAGTTTTTCCTTTATTATTATTATTATTATTTGCTCTCCCTGTTTTTGACGCTTACCAATGGTTTACATCACCATTAAGCTACAAAAGCATTTATAAGGGTCCTAATAATTGATTGCTTCTTATAAGTTGGCCGTTCAAGTCAACCCGGGACTTTTGATGAAATTCATCGTGAATGAAGGGATAAAATTGATTGACATGACTGACTTAACAACTGTACATGCTGGGAAAAAACCAGAACAGAAGTAGTAATAGAAAACAGAGCTGGCTTAAGAATCAGGTTTCATGTGTGGGACACCAGACTGCAATTTGTTTTATTATGAACACTAGAGGTCGCTCTCTAGCCGTTTGCCTAAAACCTGCAACGCTCAATGTTAACCACCAGGGGGTGTCTGAACACCATATCAAAGCAACTTGATGGTGTGAGGAAACTAAACACAAAATGCTGTAGGGGTTTGAAGGTCTCTGACCTAACATTCTGTAGTCCAACACCTTAACCATCAGTTACTTTGAGTTTTCAGACAGCAGTAAGCTGTCTGCTGGATTATCAGAAGCTGACTCAGGGCTTTTGAAATATTAAAACTATGATCAAGAGCAGGACGATGGCATCATACAGAGTGACAGTTATAGTTCTGAATTCTTCTACCAATCAAAGATTATCAAAGAAAGACGTTTATTTTATGGAGGTCTAAAGTGTGTGTATAGAATCTTGTTTCTTGCGGCCTGAGAGTCATGTGATTTCATGTGAAGAACCATAAAACTCTGATTTGTGGAGTGCTGAAGTGTTTGTTATCTTTCCGGCAGATTCTGGCCAATTCCGTTCTTGTTTCATGCAAGTTTACCAGATGTGGATGAAGAGAAATTAACCGTAGCAGTGTAATCCAATCCAAAAATGTCCTCGAAACTCTGATTCCCTGGTGGCCTGATTCCATGTGCTTTTGTGTTTCGTTTCATTTGCTCCCCTGCATTACGTTCATTGCTTTTTCATGCAGGTATGTAGTTATATATGTAGCATATATTTTCATTTTGTGTTTACTTTCCAAGTATGCAACTATCCCACAACAAATCAATTGCACAAACGAGTTCTTATGGCCACTTAAAGTCCATTAAAGCTGTAACCTCAGAAACGACACATGTGTACTGGCCTCAATGGCAGATGCGTTCAAATTAAAAGCTTCATTACAACAAATACAACTCAAGACGTATCTG
>JAOVVA010049001.1:0-14471 GCA_028565275.1 Leiocassis micropogon
CACAGTGGGGTGCTGATCCCCAGCTGAATCAGTTTATGAGTGAGCTGTTGTGGGATGATTGTGTTGAACGCTGAGCTAAAGTCGATGAACAGCATTCTAACATAAGAGTCTTTGTTTTCCAAGTGCGTGAGCTCTGAGTGGAGGGCCGTAGCAATGGCATCATTGGTTGAGCGATTGGATTGGGATTATGGTGGTGGTTTTGAAGCATGTGGGGATAACAGCCTGACTAAGAGAGATGTTAAAAATGTCCGTAAAGACATCCGTGAGTTCCCCTGCACAGTCTCTCTTGTTTCTAACCTTTTGACTAGTAATGTATTTTATTCACTGCTGTGATCACAGTTTGCACAGACTCTTTATTAGTATCATGTAGTCAGAATCATATCTAAAATAACCCCTGAAACATAAACCAAAAATGACAGAATGCATGACTCGCCTGAATGCATGACATGATAACTTTATTTGGCATGTTACAGCACCAACAGATTACTCATGCTTTTTCTGAAAATATATGTCTATATTAATGTTTCCTATATGGTTTATACATATAAATAGTGGTTGCAGCATAATTATTAAACTTCAATGTTAGTTAAAATCAGAGAGCAAGAATAATATCCAAAATGTTGTTCAATTTTGTTCAATGTTTACTACTGCAATGCTAATGGGGTCACTATAACATACAGTATAAAATATAATGCAGTACCCAATGTACCGGAGACATTTAGGGTCAGATGCATAAAATCTGCAAAGATTTGCAACAACAACATCAAAATGACATTGAGTATTGCCAGCTTAACAACAACAACAAGAAAAAACAAGCTACATGTATCATGTATTTACTGCAAATAAATAAATAAAAACTTAATAATAATATATTTTGTGAAAGTATTAAAAACCGTCTATAAAAGCACAACGCTATAAAATACCAAAAATCTGCCATTAATATGAACAACAGGTAGTAATTCGGTTAAACACCATTTAAGGGGAAAACATATCTTAGCCAAGATATTAAGAGCACACACACATCATGCAACACAAATAAAGCAAATAAAGCTGAACTAATTGTGACGGAATGTGCAGGTCTGACGCTGTAACTATTGCTGTAGAGCTAGAAAATACTAGAATTAAACTGACAATTACACTTTCGGAAGGTTTTTCCTCTATTACAGGTTCACATAGTTTTCATAGTTTCATGGCATTTTGATCACAATGCTGTTGTCCACATAAGTAAATGTTTTATTAAATGTACGTTGGTGAGCATTTTAAGTAGAAGGCTCACAATTTGTACATGTCTCAATAGAGTCTCTAAAGGGAACGACCGGAGGTTGGATAGAGTCTTGAGGACAGTTGCTTGTGATGGTGATAGGATTCATTAACGGCTCTTGTGTGTCAGGATGCCTGGTTATCATTATTATGGAAGGGCCACTAGATTCAGAAGGCCTTGAACTAAGAGAGAGGAAAGGTACAGCGTAATGAGTTGGAGTACAGTGTAGACATCTATGTTGATCGACATTGCACAGATGACTGAAAGCTTACCGTCGACGCCAAAATAGAATGGCCACTGTCGCTGCCAAGGCAACAATAATTACAAGTATTATCGTCCCTGCAGTGATACCTGTTCTGCCTAAACATTAAAAAAACAGAAAGAAATTATTGGAGTGACACAGAAAGAGAGAGATCAGAAAATAAATCAGAAAGATATTGTTAGGTGAGAGATATGATGAAAAAAATGAAAGATGACCTCCAAAAAAAGGTGCAACAGTGGAGCCTCCTGAAACAGAGAGGGAAAAAGAGGGAGACAAATGGTGAGAGTCAGTGAGAACATGTCCCTGTAAAAGTTTGCAAAGTGTATAACCAAAAAAAAAAAAAAAAAAAAAAAAAGACACTAGCACATCTCTTTGAAAGCTAAATTAACCGAGGGTAAATTTACATAAATAATATTTAGTCTGTTTGAATTGGATCATCATGTTTTTACTGCATTGTTGTTGTTCATTTGGTGAGGAATCATATATCACACTCTAACCACAGAACAACTGCAGGAAATACAGAAGACAAAGCCTATATGATCTGCGGTGTGCTGCTAAAGTTACATGCGAGATATACAGTATCTGACTTTAAGCACTGTTTTAAGTGTACTCAGAAAAGGATTACAAAAAAACTATTTTCTAAGCTATTAATTTACATGCATTTATTCATTTTGGTACTGGCTTTCAATACATTTCCGGAAATTATAAAGGCTTATTTAAATTGTCCATAAAAGGTTTATTTAAATTGTCCTTTTTTAAATGTATAAAAGATTTTTTCACTCATACTCAATTTTTTGCTTCGAGTTTGCATAAATCTGTCAAACCAGCATCAAACAGAAAACTGAACAGTCAAGCAGGGTCCTGAATATCAGTTCTTCTTTAATCAGCCATTACTCATCATAACAATACCTGTGTGTAACATTAACACTATCCTTTCAGTAATTACATACACTACTTGTGTGTCTATTTCTCAATTGCCCGGGATCAGTAAGTGAACCGTACAAAGCTTAAACATGTTTGATGAGTCCCTGTGACCCTGAATACTATAGAAAGCTATTGAAAGTCTAGAAACTGTGTACACTTCCTGCCTTTATGCCATCTACTGCTGTGCAGGATACCAGCCCAACTGCTTTCTGTCATTTAGCAGAAACACCTTAGTAGAGCCACTGAACACATATTGTTTGCATGATGGCTCCTTCCTGGCACATTAGACACACTGACATGGTACTGTGTGTTGTGATGGTACAAGTGGATCACAGCTGGATCAATATATTTATCACCCTAAAACAGGAATGTGACATGTTACACTCAGGAGACATTTGCAAGCAATTAAAACATGAATACATTAAATAATATTAAACGCAATCTGGTTAATTTGTTTTTAAAAACAACAACAACAACAACAGTTCAGCAAGAGTTAAAAAGCGAAGTTTAAGGAAATAGCTGTCAGGGCAGGAAACGCAACTATAAAAGCTGTGACTCACTCCAACTACAGACTATAACTATGAATACTCTGTTACACTGTTGAATACCCTAATACAATGCAACAATGCAAAAATTACTGCTGCAACTACTACATAGACTATTACTACGACTTAAACTACTACTGTTCCTACTACTACTTACTCACTCACTGTCTATACCACTTTATCCAGGGTATTCAGGGTTGCGGGGACCTGGAGCCTATCCCAGGAGGATTAGGGCGCGAGGCAGGGTATTCGCAGAGCATACACAAATACACTCATTCACACACTACAGGCAATTTGGGAACGCCAATTAGCCTAACCTGCAAATCTTTGGACTGTGGGAGGAAACCGGAGTACCCGGAGGAAACCTACCAAGCACCGGGAGAACATGCAAACTCCATACACACAGAGACAGGAATCGAGCCTGGCCGGTAACCGAACCCGGACCCTGGAAGTGTAAGGCGACAGTGCTAACCACTACACCACCGTGCCGCCTCCTACTACCACTACTACTATTAACACTACTACTTATACTACTAGTGACAATAATACTAATGCTAAGAATGATGCTCCTACCTAGACTCAGATTTGCCCAGGCTACTTAGCATATCAGGCAACAAGCGCTCTCCAGCAGACCCTATCGGCATCTTCCACACCTCATTGGCATAGGTGGCTGTGGATAGAACTATGCTGAACTATGCATAATTTGATGTTGGTTCTTACTGATATAGGGATTCATATCAGGCAGTTTTTGGGCAGCTGCCTTTCCCAACCAGCGACTAATGTCTGTTTCTGCTTCTCCAGTTTGATCTCCAGACTACCAATTTATGTGAACTGTTCCACCTCTTCCAACAGCTGGAAAGTGTGTATACACAGCACATTGTTGTCACACCCATGCCATTATTGGGGAAAAAAAGGTGTTTCCATACAAATTTAGTATGTTAGTATTACAGTGATTAATAGTGATTAAAAAAACAATATTGCATAAAGGATTGCATGGAGGATGTTTCTTAGAGATTCCCCATGAATATTATCAAATGCCTTTTAAAAATTGATTAATCAGGAGAGGTTTCTCAAAGTGAACATGGGATGCCAGACCTTCCTCGACAAAAGCCCGCCGTTTTTTCTCATAATCGTTTATCCACAGCTGTCTGGAGTTGTTTTAGTATGACAAGGCAGAATGTATTTCTGGGTTACAGCTAATCCTCCAAATTTTAGGAGCTCTGCCAAGACTACATTAACAGCTGGAGCTTTGTTTTTGAGTTCTTATTGCTAGTTTCGGTTCTTCTTTTGAGTTGTGGTCTAGATTGACGTATAGTTATTGCTGCACAACCTCTCTTTTATATATTCTGGTCATGCTTCTTTTTAGACACCTTCTTTAAAGCAATTATAGACCATGTGTGATCCTGGATCCACGACTCCTTTTAATTTTGCCTATGACAACCAATGGTTTCTTGTTTAACTTTGTAGTAATAGAATTTTTAATTGAGAATGAACTGGCTTTTGTCTACTGTTACTAATACTGTTACAACTACTGCTCCTACTATTACTGTTACTATTACTGCTACCACTACTGACAATAATATTACTACCGCTACTAATGGTACCGCTAATACTATACTATTTTTGAGTATCAAATCAAAATTGCTCAAGTCATCAGCTTGATAATTAATAACCTGGATCACCACAGTTGGTGATCGCACTTCTTCCTGTGACCATTTTATAAATATGGAAATTTGGATTTTTAAATTTGGATGAGATTTGGAAATTTATAAATTACAATTTCTTCTCAACTGGTGTTTGAGTTAGATTAAAGCGAGACTCTTCACCCTCAAAACTTGTATTGACCTCTGGCACTGACGATATGCTAATTGTTTTTTTATTGAGTAATTTCCCTTTGTAAACAATAAACTGTTATCAGGGAGGGTCAAGTCCTTGGCTGAGTTCACTCTAAGCTTTTGGTCTTTAGCTACTGGCTCAAAGCCACTTAAGGTTTGAACAGTAACATCTGCACTGAGCTGGCATGGTGGGACAATCAGGCATCCCTCAACTCACTCCTACTAAGGAACTGAGGGTAGATAAACCTGGAAGTGAACCATGTTTAAGAATCCCATGCTGCAACCAAACCAGATCAGACTAATCACTGTGGAATGTTGTTGTTCCCAGTTGTTTCTGCAGCCACTGAAAACTTCATCAAACATGTTCTCACCAAGAAGCTTCAACAACCTACCCAGCCATTGCAGCAAACTGTGTACATCCAGGTACCTGGACAAAATCCCCAGGTGTGTGTGTGTGTGTGTGTGTGTGTGTGTAAAATATCACTTTGAAATATATGCTCTGCTACGCTCTGAAACTCTGAAACAGTTAAAATAAACATGAATAATAAAACAGAAATTCAGGAATGATGAGTGGTGAATAAAATGGTATAAGTGTATAAGTAAATGGTATAAAAGTGGGAAATGACAGTTAACAGGAAATAAGTGAGTTTAACAGGCAGGTGAGTGATTGTCAGATTCAGTTATACAACTATGACTCATGGTAAATGTTAATTATTATATTATTATATAATTATATACTTGTACCAATTTCACACACTACCATTCTCGCTCTCTCTCTCTCTCTTTATATATATATATATAAAATGTGTGTGTGTTTGAAACCTCTGATGAAAAGGTAAGAGGGAGGCCAACGAGTGGAACATGGCAACAAATGGGTCATATGTTGCATAAACACACACACACACACACACACACACACACACACACACACACACATAGTGACATATAGTGTGTGAAATTGATAAAATTATAATCTATTCTAGATCTCACTTAAATAAACTGGCAAAATCATGGATGATGGATTATGATTATTTCAGGTTAGTATATTAGTTAAATGTATTTATATGTGTTAGCATTTTAGTTTCCTTTAATTCATGCTGACCAGTGGTTGTGGTAGAGCGGCTGCTAGGGGAATGTGTGGACACTGTGGTCAGATTTTCTTTCTCAGTCGTGGAAGAAGTTGTAATTTTAGCAGTTTTGGATGTGGTCACAGTTGTCTCCATCACTCTTGTGCTCCTTTGAGAGGTTTGCTGGGATGTCCTTGTTGTTGTGGAAGTTGTGTATGGTTTTGTGAGGTCAAATTTCCCTGTTGTAGGAGTGTATCATACAATGGACAAGAAAATATCAGCAATGGCCCATTCCAGCACACAGACACATGGAAACATACAATGCAGACAACCACGCAAGTTTTTAAACCGTACATACTAGTTGTTGTAGAAGTGCTTTTTTCTGCTTGTGTAGTCACACATAATGTTGTTGGTGTTGAACTGGAACTTGTCTGATTTACTGGTGCAGCAGAGGTATGACTCTGTGTGGTTACATCTGAAATATAATATGTAACATTCAACCCGAGTCATAGTTAAAGTGTCCTGGGTTTTCAGTCAGTTAACTCTTTTAGAAAATCTTCATGCAATAAAGGTACAGATTACAGATACAGATTAAGGTGAACATGCAAAAAGACACAACAGACTTAAACCCTGTAGACAGGCAATAAAGGAAGACCACTGACCTGGCAATGATGGGTCACCTGCAGGACATGCATATTCAAAAACCAATGCCATACAAGATGTTACATAAAGGAAAAGAAAAGATGTTTTATTAGAAAAATCTGCAGAATCACAATCAGAAAATCAGTCAATACACAAAAACTGTTTTTATTCTGATTTAACAACAATTAAAAAAAAAAAATCTTAACTAAACCCATAAATATTTGTCTCTAATATACAGTAAAGTTTTTTTTTTTTTTTTATATATATTGCCCAGGCTGTCTGTAATGACCACACTGTTTGAGGAGCCAGTTTTACAGAAATAAAACCAGATAGTCTGATCACAAACATGTCTAAACCTACATTAATTAAGTGTGGTAACTACGTGCATAATAAATTTAGTCTGTAATCAGATGCCGGCTTTCAAAATACCCCCTGGCTTTACAAAAGTGACACTGCACAGCACTGGGCAATTTCTTTCTGCAAATCCCAGTGTACTTGTAAGCTAGTGTGTGTCTACGCAGGACACTAAAGATTAATTATTAATAAAAGCTTAATACTTTGAAAAATCTTTCAATTATATGTCTAACTGATTAAAACAATATGTGGATATTAACCCATAGCTGGTCTTTAGGCCAGTGTCTATTTATTATATAACAAGCCATAATATTAAAACCGCTGCCAGGTGAAGTGAATGACATTGATTATCTTGTTACAATGCCATATGTCAAGGGGTGGAATGTGATGTGTTGGAAGCAATACGAAGGGCAAGTGTTTTGATCGTAGTGACTTTAACAAATCTAGATCAGAGCATCTCTCAAACAGCAAGTCTTGTGGGTTGTTCCTGGTATGCAGTGATTAAAAACCCACCGAAATGGCTCTAAAAAGGACAACAAGTAAACCAGCGACAAGGTCATAGGCACCCAAGGCCCATTAATACAAGACTTTACTCAACTACTGGCCACTGAATGTTCTGGTGCATTTCTAATCTGTCCAGAATTTACTGCATTGGCTTTTTGTAGGATTAGACTGGATGGGCTGGCCTTCAGTTTCCACAGGGTGAACCTTGGGTCCCCATGATTCTATTAACAGTTTATTGTTGTATTGTTGGTGGTCAGTGGTGTTCACTTCACCTGTCAGTACCTGTCAGGAGGCTGTCATGATGTTCTGGTTAATCGGTGTATATGTAAAAGTAAAAACATGCTGTAGTGTTCAGCACTGCTGTAGAATGATACACTGCAAAATTTTCTAGCCAAGACTATAACACACCATTGTAGGAAAACATATTGTTGAAAAAAAGTCTCTTACGGATGCACACAAGTTTAGGATTGTTGACCCATTTGTTATTATCACATTTAAAGAGGTTGGAAGTTCCAGCTTTTCTCAAATATCCATCCCTACACGACATGCGGAACCATGAATCCATGAGATTCTGTACTTTCAATGCATAATTAACCTCAGGAGGATCACCACAATTTCCTAAGAAAACAAAAACAAACAAAAGAAAAACACTTTAAACACTAACACAAAATCAAATACACATACATACATGGTTATATTGCATAAATATGTAAATGATTTGTGATTTATGAACATGACTGTGTTAGTCATAAGCATTTAGCACTGGCTCTGCTCCAAAAAACACACCATTTACTTACAGTATACTGGTTCGTTGTAATTTTGAAAGCTGTAATTAATAGCTCTGATAATGTGCAAAAGCAGGATCACATCCCGTAATGCCTTAAGCACTCTTTTCTTCCCTTCCAGTTTTAAAAAAAATACAGTGTGACTTTTCTTGCCCATTATGACCAATCTAAATGAAACATTAGCCAAATAGGGCACAGTAGATAAATACTGGGGGAGGTTCCCTGGTAAAATGGGTCTAGTTATGCCAATGCTTGAGCATATTTGACTCATAACATGCTGTCATGACCAACTGGTTATTTTTTTTAATGAAAATAAGCCAGTGTGAAATATACATGCACACACATAAAGTACATGCATGACAATAATACCATAGTAACATGAGCTGAAATGCAGAGAAAAACGGTGGTAACAAAAGTCTTTACAAATCCTGCAAGCCCAACCTTGTTAAATCATAATGAGAGAAAGTTCAGCTTTAACTCCCATATGCACGCAACAGCATTGCAGAAGATCGGTCCCACACTGAGTACAAGTTAACTGTATTATGTATGTACAGTATCATTTCAAGTCACCCAGCTGCCCCAGAATACAAAAACAAATTCTGTTTACATAAAAAAAAAATCCTAGTTTCTTGGAAAAAGTTTTATTTGGAAACAGTCTGATTACTGATTATAGTTTCTTTTTTTGATTCCATGTTATGTGAACTTTAGCCTGTTTTTAGATTGTGATCTTGATAATGCTATCTTGATTTGTAATAAATTCATTCACCACAGCTGCCGTTGTCTCTACCGTCATACCTATAGGCACACTTCAACATTAAATACAGAAAGATTTCAATGGTGCTTGTTAATTGAAATCTACAGCTTCCCATGGTCTACCTGAACTGTGGTGGACTATATCACTGCATTTAAACACTAGCACTTGGCTTTAAAACTCCACCTACCAAAAAGAAATATATTGCCACAATATATAATATTAGTAATAATATAATTGATTTGCATTTACAAGTTGTACCACATGAGCGTCTTGGATTGGCATGGTCTTTACATCAAATTAATGTATAGCAGCCTCCAAAATACACTTGCTGTTAATCTGTACTTCTGCGACAGTTAAAAAGCTCTTGCTTTACTATAATGCCACTGCAATATGAAGAAAATTAACTGCTAACTCTTGATACTGACAAATGTAGACATAGTTTACCACATCCTTTCTATCTTGCATTTTCAAAACCCATATAGACTCCGGATGAGAGTACTGTGAGTTCTTCATGGTACCACTGCTCACCTGGTTTCACTCTGTTTCTCATTATTTAAATGCATTACTAAATAGTAACTCTTGCAAATGTTTGTGGTACTGTATCTGCAGGGAAAAGCAATGTGGTGTTAAGTTTAGAGTTGGTGGTGATGTGGTGTTAAGAGGGAAGTGGTGGATCAAACAGTTAAGGCTCTGGGTTACTGGTTGGGGGTTCAAGCCCCATCATGACCAAGCTGCTGCTGTTAAAACCCTTGAACAAGACCCTTAACTATGTCTGCTTCAGAGGCACTCTATCCTCTGAACCTTGAATCATTAAAAAGAATATGAGTTTCAGAATAATGGCCTGGTGTTCTTAAACAAGTGGCTGCCGAGTATATACATATTAAACCTTGAAATTACACACCAGTTTGTTTGATGGGTAGAATGACTCATAGATTGAGTGACTGAGTGAACTGAGCTGATGTCGGATAGAATTTTTCATGGAGTTTCTAAATAAGGTTTGACAGCAAACCACATCCTTTCCAGTGTATGATAAGTTCCTACTTCCTAAATGCTACGTGCACATGTAGCTTAAAATGATACAAAAACACCGAATGCTGATGAGTATAAGCAACACTGTTGTGTTCAACACTGAGAGCATTTCAAAAATATTTAACAGTAGGCAAGTTTTACAAAACAAAACATAATATATAAAAATTAATATAAAAAGCTATTTCCCACTTCAAAAGATAGACACCATGGAAACACTTTCTTGTAATTAAATGGATATAAAATGGAGAAAGGTTCAACACTGAAAAAACAGATATCCATTTAGACCTAGTGATAATTAAGGCATATTGCAGCTTTAAGAGCAATTTAATGTCAGATTAGACTGGCAGTAACTTGCTTTTCATACTACTGGTTTTTAGACAACTTTTGCTTTCAGAGTCCAGAAGGTAATGTAAATATAACTATGCACACACTAAGGGACTGAATCTCACTGCGGAAAAGCTGTGGGAGGTAGGCGATTTTAAATGTATGGTGGAACGGAAATAATGACTAAAACATTCATACTCAAATTATCTGCTCACAAGTGGACCATTGAGACAAACATCACACAGCTTGATAGCAGAACAAGCTAAACGCCATTTGAGAAAATTATTATTCTATTTTAGAAGCTTTCAGTGTTGGGGGACGTTACTTTTTAAAGTAACTAATTACATTACAAAATTACTGTCTTTAAAAAGTAATCAGTTACATTACCGCGTTACTTTCTGATAAAAGTAACTAGTTCGAGTACTTTTCCATTGCAGAAAATGAAAACTCCTTTTTGATTCCTCATGCATGTTGTTTTAGTCAGAACTTTATAATTATTCTACCATCATCACTCATCGAGATATGGCCCATAATCTGTTAACTACTAATACCCCTCTCTCACCTAAGCAGGTTCGCCATCATGATTTCGGTTCATCATGATTCACCATAAGTTTTGATGCTGTGATTAGGTTTCCATCTTTCCGCGCGTTGGTCCTCGCATAGTCAAACCGCTTAGGTGAGATAGAGGACAGGGTTATCGGGGGAGGGGCTTGTAGGACGACTTTCACACGCACACACACACAGTAACGGATTGGGAATGACTGACATCTGGCTCACGGATTACATAAATTGTCTGAATAACGGATTACATTTTTGAAAATGTAACTGAATAACTGAGTACTTAAATGGCGGACCTAACGCGTTAGATTACTCGTTATGTCATAAAGTAATCCAAGTACTCTAACTACTCTACTTTGTAACGCGTTCCACCCAACACTGGAACCTTTTAATATTCATGCTGTGAATATGGGTTTTCAGGGAATGTAGGCAAAAAAGGAGGTTTACACTCCTATACACCTTTGCAGTCACTCCAGCAATAAAAATGACAGGTATTCATGACTTAATGTTGGCAAAACGTTCTGTAAATTTTGCAGTTTGGATGTAGTTCAAACACCATGTCATACAGTACACTTAACAAAACTATTTGGGATACTATGATGTAAGCGGTGTTGAAGCAGAGAAATAACGATTTAATGATTGTTGCAGAAATAAATTTGCTGCAACAACTTTCCGTTTAACTCACTACAAAATCTCAATCAAAGCATGAACTTGCCATATTTTCATTAAAACTCAGCCAACATATGTGTTATCTATTTCTATTTTTTATATAATACAACTATAAAGTTGGCGTGTCTGTACATTGAAGATATTTGCAAAAAATTAAGTTGGGAGTACGTTTGATGGTTTTTGGAATTTTTGTCTGTCTGTTTGTTTGTGCATGCATCACATAAAACTATGGATTTTAATGGGGTTTTCACAGGTGAATCTGGCTGGGCTTAAGGGAACATTTCACCACAATCTGCCCACAGGAAGAGAAGATATGCTAATGGAAAACATCAATATCATAAAAAATTAACCTTGAAAAAATCATTAGTTTATTTCAAAATTCAAGAAATGGCGCTGTTTTATACATTCTTATGAGTGTGCAATTGAAATCTACTTAATAAACATGATCTCACAGCTTCAATTTATGCACTTTATGGTAACACCTAAAAATTTTAGCTCATTCCAAAATTCAATAGACGGCATTACAGGACGACTTTGACACACACACCCACACACTAGCGATGGGAAGTTTGGATCATTTTTGTGACTCGGTTCTTTGAATCTTGTTCATCAAAAGGAACTAATCTTTTTTCGTTCTTTTGATCAGAAATAAAATAAAATGTTACATTTTCAATAAACAGACCACTAACATGTTTACATACACAAATTGTAGCTATAGCTCTAGTAATGAAAATATTACAATGCAGCTAAGGACATATTATGATAAACAGAATGAGCTGCTCACCTCTCATACCTTCTGGTCTGAATCGTTCGTTCTTTTGTCACGTGACTCTCATAGACGCAGTGCACTACACAGGAAACAGAATTGAACAATTCTTCTCATGAGTCTTCTAGTCCATGTCGTCGTTATTTTGAATCTATTGCACTCCATAGCGTCTATGGGAGTCACGTGACAAAAGAACGAATGATACGGACTGGAAGACTCAAAGGTAACTTACTCAATTCTGTTTCCTGTACATAACCTACGGAGGTTTAACAATGCTTTGCGCATGCGTGCCCAGTAGAAAATGAACGAATCACCCTCTGAGACTACTCACTCTTCTGAGTCATGTTAAAGACTCATTGAAAAAGAACGAATCGCTCATGAACGACCCATTACTAGTGCACACACAGACACATAGGCACACACAAACCCACTAGCTTGCAGAAAAAGGGGGGGAGAGGGCTGCTGTGTAGGACGACTTTCACACACACACACATTTTACACACAATAAAGACTCATCCTCACACAAGCGTGCAGTTGAGCCTCTATTCGGTAAACTGGTGTGTGTGTGTGTGTGTGTGTGTCGTCCTACAAACACAAACAATGCTTTACGCACACACGTGGTTACAGTGTTAGAGTAAACAGTACACGTATGCACAGATGTTGACTATAAGAGTGCCGCATGCATGCTCAGAGTATGGGAGACGATTACCCACAATTCCGCAGCGTGAGAGAGAGATAGCTCAGTTGTGATTATGTGACAAGAAGGGCGTGCCACATGATACTCGATGATAATTGGTACTCGTATATATACAGTATATATATACAGGTCGCTATTCATATGTAATATAATCACTCAATCATGCACTACAGACAATATTGAAATGACAAACACATGTCTTCGAGAAAAATGTCAAAGCATTCGGAGAACACGCAAATTCCGCATACAGAGGCTGGAGGGTGAGATTTAAACCAGCAACCCTGGAGGTATGAGGCATCCATGCTCCATCTAATAATTAACAGTAATTAAAAATGTCATTCGATTGTGTGCTTTCTGAGCATTTTTTGTGCATGACTACTTCAGTTCTGCAATTCACTGAAATCATACTGTATAGATATGGTAAAGACATACTGTAAATATAGCCTAATTGGTTTAGACTTGAGGCCGTTTGAGTACCGTTGTGGCAACTTGCATTGAGACTCCAGTGAAATGTTGTCTTTTGTCTGTCTACATATGAGATCAGCTCATTGTTTGTATGTACAGGTATTCCTACATGATGACATGGCGTACAAGCAAAAAGCAGACCTACTGTAGTAACAAAAATTACCTTTTGCTGTGACAAATGTACTGTAACTGTGAAGTAGGGCTAAAGTTCGGAAGGATTTTTTAACGTGAAATTAGCAATTATGAGCCCTGCCTAAAAACAAGCCCTGACACATCTTCAGTGTGGATTTGAGTAATTAGGCTAAATGTTAGATGCCCTTAAATACAGTTATAAGAAAGATACAGGGTACTAGAGTTATAAGCAGCAATCCCATTATTTATATATAAAATGTAATTCTTTGCCATTTAGTATCATTTTATTAAAAGTACACTAAAATACAAATTCATGAGAAGTTGGGAAACAGATTGGAAATCCATTTGTCAAAACATGAACGTGAATGTGTTAAAGCATTGTAACAGTTAGTAAGCCTTCTGCTCTCAAAATGTTTATGACAAGCAAGCTTTGTTTTTTGTCTTTGAAAGAGGCATACATGTATTTGAGCATTCTAGGTCTATTGTGCTCTAATCACAAAAGTTGGAAGTATGAATTAGCAAGTGGACAGCAACATGTGATATATTTTGTGCACCTTTCCTCAGCTAGGCACAGTTTAAACATGATTCATCAGTTAAACAAACATAAAGAAGCACGTAACAGGAAAGAGGCCATAGTTGTGGAAAAAAGAAGTAAAACATGAGTTACAGACAGACTTTCGGGTAATGCTTGGAAGAAATGCGCCTATGACATGGGTTGGGTATTTCCCTCACATACAAACAGCATAAAAACTGCTGCGTTCACATAATATATATATATATATACACACACCCTACCGTTCAAAAGTTTTAGAACACTTTCTAACTCCATGATGTTTCCTGATTTTTATTTCTTTCTACATTGTAAAGGAATGCTGAAGGCGTCCAAAAAATGCATTAA
>JAOVVA010049032.1:0-14470 GCA_028565275.1 Leiocassis micropogon
AGAATAATCAAACATACACACAGGAATAAAACATACTGAGTAAATATATGTATATGCGTTTCGCCCTACTGGCACACCTTAAAGATGTTTAAAATAGTGTCGATGCCGTATGCCTCTTTGTTCATTGAAAGGCATGTGCTCTGGAGTTCAATGAGTGTCCAGGTGTGACTTGGTGGTTCCCCCCAGGTCGGGGTGAAGCTGTAAAACTGTCCGCTTTGTTTGCTGGATCGCCAATTTACACCCCTGGTTTTGGGGTTTACTTCAAAGCATCTGGTCTTATGCCGTGTGAAGTCTCCTGCAGCTTCGTCTCACAGACGCTCTCTGGAATGTGATCAATTGACTGCTGTCTCTCTCCTTGGGAGCCTTGTTCATCGTTACATCTTCCAGGAACAAAAGAGAAGGAAATCTCCAGACCCAGATGGCATTACAACAGCCTGTCTGAAATCCTGTGCTGACCAGCTGGCCCCATCTATACACAGATCTTCAACAGATCACAGAAACTACGTGAAGTCCCTTCTTGCTTCAAATGCTCTACAATAATCCCTATTCCAAAAAACCTAAAATCACAGGGCGTAATGGCTACAGATCAGTTGCCCTAAGATCTGTGGGCATGAGGTCGTTTGAAATACCGGTGTTGGCTTATCTGAAGGACATCACTGGACCATTACTGGACCCCCTGCAGTTTGCTCATAAAGCAAACAGGTCTGATAATGTAGTCAACATGGGACTGCACTTCATTCTGCAATATCTGGACAAACCAAGAACTTATGCGGAGGTCTTGTTTATAGATTTCACATCAGCTTTTAATACAATCAACCCAGCACTGCTCCAGACCAAACTAACCCAGCTCTCTGTTTCTAGCTCTGTCATTGGATCACCAGCTTTCTGACAGAAGGGCAGCATCTAGTGAGACTGGGGAAATTCATGTCCAACAGCCACACCACCAACACTGGAGCCCTCCCAGGAATGTGTTCTCTCCCCACTGCTCTTCTCCCTCTACACAAACGACTGCAGCTCTACAGACCCCTCTGTTAAGCTCCTAAAATTTGCAGACGACACTACAATCATCAGCCTCATCCAGGATGGTGACGAGTCTGCATATAGAAGCGATGTTGAGCAGCTGGCTGTCTGGTGCAGTCACAACAATCTGGAGCTGAACATGCTCAAAACAGTGGAGATAATCATGGACTTCAGGAGAAACCCCCCTGCACTTCGCCCACTCACCATCATGAACAGCACTGTGACAGCAGTGGAGTCATTCCGGTTTATGGGCACGACCATCTCCCAGGACCTGAAGTGGGACAATCACATTGACTCCATTGTTAAAAAGGCACATCAGAGGTTGTATTTCCTTCGCCAGCTGAAGACTCACAGTTCTACTCAGCTGTCATGGAACCATGGAATAACTGTCTGGTTTGGCTCAACTACAAAATCAGACATCAGAAGACAAGATAGGATGGTTTAGGACTGCTGAAAGGATTATTGGCGCTCTCCTACCCACGCTGCAAGAACTGTATATATCCAGAGTGAAGAAATGGGCTCGGAATATCACTTTGGACCCTCCAAAGCAAGCCACCTTTTCTTTGAACTTTTGCCATCTGCTACAAAGCACCGAACACCAGGACAATCAGGCACAAGAACAGTTTTCCCCCTAGGTAATTTACCTCATGAACAGTTAAACATTCTTCTTACTGTGCAATAAATATATGTGCAATATTGTGTGCAATACTACTGTGTAACTTACTGTGCAATACCACTGATATTTATTTGACTTATTTGATAAAACTCCACATCCTACTCCACTTGTTGTTAACTTTTTTTTCCCGTGTTGTTTGTTTCGTCATGTCTGGAAGCTCTGTCAGCAAAACAAATTCCTTGTATGTGCAAACATATTTGGCAATAAAGCTCTTACTGATTGTGATTTTGACAAAACCTGTAAGACCTGTTTTGTTTCGGGATAAGGACTCAGGGGACGACCATGGTGAGCAAGAGGGCTTAATCTTGTCTTTCCATTGAAGTTTTACCTCGGATGTTGGAGGTGGTGCAAGGCGATGCAGACATTAACTTTTGTAACCCCTGTTAGTGTCCCATCTTGGCATCCTTTCTGTGGGCAAGGAGGTAAACTGTAGTAGTTCCATGACCGGTAGTAAGGCGTAATAAAGTTTTGATGTGGCAGGGGGTGAGCATGAGTCACGACAGCCCTCGTAGTTGAGTCTATGGTGACCTGATGTGGCAAGAAAGGATGGTATCTGTATCCTCTTTCTGTTTTTAGGCCATATTTTTTTTGACCAACTTTCAAGACTGCCCTGGTAGCACTCAAGAAGTCGAGTCCGGCTACGAGTGGAAACCCCAAGTGAGTGTCCTTTATTATGTAGGTGTCGACATGGCATCCTGTGTTGTGCCACTTATAGCTAATCTTATGTGTTTTTGCCTGATGTATTTTTCCATCCACCATAATGAACTTTTAAGGGAGTGGTGTCTAAGGGGGCTTAATCTGTTCTTGAACAGAAGTTCTCCTGCATGAGTATATACGTACTTCATGTATCCAGCACTGCATTTACCTGCTTTCCTCTCTCAGACACTGACACCAGGAAAAGCATTGTGACTACACAGGGTTGAGCTATGGAGAATCCAGCTAGGCTTTTGGAGAAACCATGGTCAGTTCTCTTGTGAGCTTTCTTCTTGCTTTTCCGATTACCCACTTTCCTCCAGTAGTTCTTTGCTCCCATGCAGTCTTTCTCCACCATAGTTCCTACTTTCAGAAGTTGATTAACGGTGCTCAGTGTTTCTGAGACAGCCAATCACTCTGGGGAGAATATTGTTGAGGATGCCACTCACCAATTCCTCCTCTGAGATCTCAGGTTTCCATTTCAGGCAGAGGGCTCTTGTCCAGACTGTTGCACCAGCAACCTCGACTAATCCTCCACTTCGGTAAGGTAGTCTTCTGTAAGAAATGCAGCAACAAATGCCTTTTTGACTAAACCTTTACAGTGGCATTTTTTGCCTTTTACCAGAGCTCATAGCAGGTCCTCGCAGTACACTCCACACTAGGGAGTGGCCTGATCTCCAGGTAATTCTCACACTGCTAGATGAAATTAAGCATGTCCGCTGTCTCAGAAGAGTTCCCAAATGATGGGAATTCTAGGCGGATGGATGGCTAAGTACATCAGGTGAATGTAGGTGAATATTATTTTGTATACAGCTAATCCTGTACAAGGTTATGGGGGGCCTGGGGCCCCCCAGGAGATTTTGGGCATGAGGCCGGTATGACCTGGACAACGCACCATGGTTATTCCAAAACATGGCTTGATAACCCACACCTCACTGCAATAATATATATATATTTTTTTCAAATTAAAAATATGTTTTGTTCCAGATCCCAAGAATGACTGATATACACTATACATATTTTCCATAGTAGTTGGCACTGTGGCCTTGCACCTCCAGGGTTCGATTTCCACCCTGGGTCTGTGTGCATAAAGTTTGCATCTTCTCCTCGTGCTTGGTGGGTTTCCTCCGAGTACTCCGGTTTCCTCCCACAGTTCAAAGACATTAGCAGATTAGGGTAATTGGCATTCACAAATTTTCTATAGTGTGTGAATGAGCAATTATGTGTGTGTCCTTTTAAAGCAATGGATCATATTAATAATAAATTAATATTAACAGGAAATTAACAAAAACTAATGTTTTGCTAAAGACTTATTTGTCAACAGCGGCACGATGGTGTAGTGGTTAGCACTGTCGCCTTGCACCTCCAGGGTCCGAGTTTGATTCTCGACCAGGCTCGATTCCCATATCTGTGTGCATGGAGTTTCCTCTGGGTACTTCAGTTTCCTCCCATAGTCCAAAGATATGCAGGTTAGGCTAATTGGCATTCCCAAACTGTCCGTAGTGTGCGAATGGGTGTATGTGTGTGTGCCCTGCAATGGATTGGCATCCTGTCCAGGGTGTACCCTGCCTCATGCCCTAAGCTGGGATAGGCTCCAGGCCCCCTGCAACTCTGAATACAGGATAAAGTGGTATAGAAGATGAATGAGTAAGTATTTGTCAACACTGTCACACAATAAGTTAACAATGTCAGTTAAATTTTCTGATGGATTTGACAACTGACAGTGTTGAGACATGTTATGCTAGCTAACTTGAATGTGAAAATGTGAACCCATGTTTTGGAAAAGGACTTTCTTTGGTCTAGTGGGGTTATTTTATTTCATCAAATAAAATAATCATTTTAAGTAGGAATAAAAATTTTTTTTATTTTACAGAAAAACACTATCATATAATGGACGTGTTTTTCCCAGTTCTTAAGAATAATATATACCAGTCAAAAGTTTGGACACACTTCCTCCTTCATTATTTCTTCTTTTTTGGACATGTACTACTTTAAACATTGTACACTGAAGACATATAAACTATGAAAGAACACATAGAAAAACACAAAAAAGTGGTAAACAAAATATTTTCTATATTTTAGATTGTCCAATGTAGCTACATTTGGCCTTGATGCCAACTTGGCACACTCATGGCATACTCTCATCAGATTCACCAGGTAGGTATGGACTGTTTTTTAATTCGTAGGTGTGCCTTGTCAAGAGTTAATTCATTATGTTTCTTGCCTTTTAAATGTGCTTTAGACCATTAGTTGTCTTGTGCTGAGGAAGGGTGGGTACAGAGTCAACAGCCGAATTAAAGCTACTACAAATACTCTACAAATCCATATTGTGGTAAAAAAAAAAATACAACACTGTTAAGTGAAGACAAAAGAAATAAAGGCCAGTCAATCCGAAAAATTCCAAGAACTTTGAATCTATCCTTAAGAGCAGTCACCAAAAACCCTTAAATGCTATAATGAAACTGGCTCTCATGAGGACCATCCCAGGAAAGAAAGACCAAGAGCTACTGTACCTCTGCTTCAGGAAACATGTTTACTATAATGAACAGCTTCAGAAGTAGACCCTACATAAATGCTTTTCAGATCAAGAGCAAGAGGCAGACATATTACAACATCAACTGTTTGGGGAGATTGCTTGAATCAGGCCTTTATGATCCTATTGCCGCAAAGAAACCATTACCTTGCAAGTACAAAAACAAGCAAAAGAGACTTGCTTGGACCAAAAAAAAACAAAGAATAGGCATTAGATCAGTGGAAAACTGTCCTTTGGTATGATTAATCTAAATTTCAGATTTTTGATTCCAACAACCATGTCTTTGTTAGATGTAAAGAGGGTACAGAGACAGTTCCTGAATGTATGGTTCCCACTGTGAAGCATGCAGGATGAGGTGTGATGTGGTGGGGGTGCTTTGCTGGTGACACTGTTGGTGACTGTCAAAATTGAGGGCACACTTAACCATGCATGGCTACCACAGCATTTTGCAGCAACATGCCATTGCATTTGAATTGCACTTAATGAGACCATCATTTGTTTTCTAACAGGACAATGATCCAAACATTTTAGGTTATTTAAAAGCTATTTGTCCAAGAAGGAGAGTGACAGAGTGTTGCATCAGATGACCTGGCCTCCACAATCACCTATCTAAATCCTGTTGAGATAGTTTGGGATGAGTTGGACCAAAGAGTGAAGGAAAAGCACCTCAACACCTCAGGGAACAATCAAGGGAACAATCAAGATTTTTTATTTTTTTTTGACTACATAATTTTTGTTGACTACATAATTATATATTTGTTATGTCATAAATTTAATGTCTTCAGTATTAATATACAATGTTAAAAACATTTTAAAAAAAAAAGAAAAGACATTGAATAAGAAGGTGTGTCCAAACTTGTGTCCAAGAAGGTGTGTCCAAACACTAGTACTGTATAGATATGGATACTAGAAGAAAAAAAAAAAAACCAGAATACAATGTACAGAATAATACAGCTGTAAAATAAAGTTCAGATAATAGACTGTAAGTGCCCACCTGGGGCCTGTGAAGGTGTGTGTGGAGTTTGTATGTTTTCTCTTTGTGGCTTTCCTTCGGGCAATCCCATTTCCGTCCAAAGACAGGCAAATTAGGCTAACTAGCATTCCCAAATTTCCCTTAGTGTGTTAATGACTGTCCAGGTTAACTTGTTTCATGCCCAAAATCTCCTGGGATAGACTATATGGTTCTCACGGCACTGTACAGGATAATAACTTCAAAAAATGAATGCACAAATAAAGGTGTAAATGGTTCAGTTAGTTTAACTGTGTAGCGTAGAGTTTAGCTGTGTGGAGCTGAACCTCATGAATCTGGTGTTAATGTTCCTGTACCTGTTGTATCGTCTGCATACTTGATAATCATGTTGGAGTTATGCAAAGACACAAAGTCATGGGTAAACAGAGGTAGACCATTGGGCTGAATTCACAACCCTATGGAATGCCAGTAATCAATATGAAGGTATAGGACATGTGATTGCCCAACCTAGTTGTCCAGAATCAAGCTGCAAATGGAAGGACTGACTCCCAGGCACTGGAGCTTGATTATCCGCATAGTGGGAATGATGATGTTAAAAGCAGAGCTAAAAACAATGCACAGCATTCATACTGTACATATGTAGGGTTGAGGTTCCAGAAGCTAGTCTGCTTTCTCTACTCCACATCTATCTTTGATGTGTGCTTGGGAGTTATTGTGCTGTTGGAACATTCAATCATATTGTGGCGTGGGCGGGGTATGTGCTAGTAACCATCATGCTTTGCGGGAGGGGTTGTTAAGTGTTCACCCTGTCGAGGAAAGGTGTTTGGGTTAGTGGCTTCGGCCAGGGTGTGTGTGTGGGTCAGAGTGTGTCCTGTTGATGTGTGTTTGTGACTGTGTGGTTTCGTGTCATGTTAAATAAAATACTCCCAGCCATTTGCATTGGGCAGCAAGGAAGCTCACTCGTCTCTCCAAGTCCCTTCGTAGCGGTGAAAAACGTTACAATATGGACTGTTCTATTATTTGCTTGTAGTCACACTTCTGACATGTTTGCAAGTGACACTCCTGAAATGTCTGCAAGCACCTCTTTGAAGGTAGCCAAATTATTTTAAGGTCAAAATTCTTTTGAAATATGCCCATGACATCAGAGGAGAAAAAAATGCATTGATGTGTTTACCTGGTTATTCAGTACATTACAGTTGCCAGCTGACTTGTATTTAATGTTCTTCTAGCAGCAAACTATCAATCTGTTCCTAATCCTGTTTGTACAGGAAAAACACCTAAAGGCATACAGTACCTCTAAAGGGAAAATGTCAGCTGGACCAAAACGTCATGCTCTTTTAATTACTAATGACACAGAAATACTTTTAGAGGTGCTGAGCACTCAGCCAGCACAGCAATGAAGATGCAACAGCCCCTTTGCTGCTGCCACCATTCCTGCTCAACATAGATGATCATTTTTTCACTGTTTTCATAATTAAATATTTACATCAATAACGCTTTTGTTGCCTTTTTGTTGTATGGCATACAGTATGTAGAAAGTCTGCAATGTCAAAAATACATACTTTTCAGAGCTTCAACATGTGAGATTGCCTTGTCACCTGCTTATGGGACTTATCTACACAATAGCCAGTGGTCCAGATAGGGGAATACTAACAGACCCTACCGTAACAGAGGCACTAGGAAAATTCTCACACCCTTTGGGAATACCCCAAAAGCTAAAACTAACCCTGACAGAAAGACTCTAAACTGGCATGCCACTCCAATTATGTGGAGGTGGAGTGGACGTGGAAATTGCCTGTGTGCCACTGCAATTGGAATGTGTGCATATGTATCCTTCAGATTGATGGTCACAGACCCAATGTAACAGCAGTGGTTTTAGGATGAGATTCTGAGATCTGAGTTCCCCACTGGAAAAGATTTCACCGTTTGGAATTCGCAAACATTTTGTAAAAATAAAAAAATAAATAAAATCTCTCGTGTATTTGTGCTATTATTATGGTGTGTTGTATAATTCTGTAGTCTCTGGGAGCAACTGCCCAATTCTCAGCACAGCCCATTTGCTTGGGTATAATGCCCATGTGGTGCTGAACCCTGTGGCCATGGTCAGCTGTGAAACCGCAAACAATACTCTAAGGACAGTGTGCTCAGTATTTTTTTATCTGATGTTATCTAGCTCCAATCTCTTTTCAAAGCATTATCTGCTTAAGGGAGCAAATATTTCAATGTGTCATGGATACAACTTTCATTTGCCAGTGTATTTTGTAAACCAACATGTCAATGCTCATACACAGTATGTGGGTGTACGTAGCAAGGTGTTCCATAGTTGCAAGGATTTATACCCAAAGATTTATCAGACTGTACCACTAATAAGGGAACTGATCTATTTCTCAGGGTTATTCATCCCAAATCTAAGGGTTAATCAGCCAAATTAACCAAATGGTTAGTACATTTTAATTCTGTTCTCTTTAACAGTCATGAAGTTGTTTTGAAACGAATCTAGTCTTTCAGTATAGAAATAGAAACAAATTAAATTGTTTCTAACACATAATTAGTCCTGTTACCTGTAATGGGTGCTGAAGAGAAAATGTCGTACTAGTTATACTACATTCTATGCACTTGTTATTTTGAGGAGTATCCCTTCACTAAGATAATGCAAACAACTTCACAAACATTCAAATGATGAAATCTATGCAAATTATTCTGTATATACAGTATGCAAGAGTTTCAAATAACACTGGTTTCTATGTTATTTTATAGATGAAAAGGCATACAGTACCCTCTGGAAGATTTTAAGATCTTGGAAAATATTCTCGACACAGGACATAAATGATTATTTACTTGTTTTAGAATTAATCACAAAAAAATCACCATATAGTATTCTGGCAGGAGTCTTTTCCAGGAACCGACAAAAATAATAATTCACAGTTCTTGTTAGGATGAATGAGTGGCATCTGAAAGCCAAAGGAAAATACTGTAGAACCCTTCAAACCTTTAATCTTTTTCTTTTATGAAGCTACCTTCATACTACTGCATGGTATCTATTTAGTCCCAAATGTCTCTCCCTTAGGAAGAATGTATTAAAAAGACACTAAACTGATTTTAAAATATGAAATAGATAACATCAGTAAGTAGCATAAAACAGCCACATCAAAAAGTATTTTTTTAATATAACAAACACTACACTTGAAAAAGAATAAAAGAAGCATATATTGTACTTAAACATAATAAAATCTTAAATCCTAACACTGTCTATACCTTTGCTGTGAATGTTAAAGTGGCAACACATAACTAAAATCATTTGTTGCATTAATTATATTCATCTCACTCACTTATCATCTATACCGCTCCATCCTGCACACAGGGTTTCAGGAGCCTGGAGCCCATGCCAGGAGACCCAGGACATGAGCCGGGGTACATCCTGGAAGGGGTGCCAATCCATTGCAGGGCAGGCACACGTGCACGCACACGCTCATTCACAAAATATGGGCAATTTGGGGATGCTAATTAACCTAATCTGCATGTCTTTGGACTGTGGAGTACCTGAAAGGAACCCACCATGCAAACTCCATGCACCCAGAGCCGAGGCGGGAATCGAACACAGACCGTTGAAGTGCGAGGCAACAGCGCTAACCACTCAGACACAGTCATTATAATTAGTACGTAAATATGAGTAATATTAAAAAGGAAAATTAATATGTATTAACTGATACTTGTTTAAAAGTTAATAGACTAGCTTATATCCATTTAGAGAATAAAAAAATAAAGAGAAGGAAATAGAATGACCATAGCCTCAAGAAAAATTGCCAATAAAAGCTCATTTTATTCGAGAGAGAATCACAAGCAGTGGCCACCCCTTATTTCTCATTTTTTCATATTTTGCTTCCAAAGAGACAGACTTTCTTGTTTTGTTTTGTTTTTATTGTAGTCTTGAGCAATAGTTCTCCAGGCTTTCTGAAGGACTTTTGTGGCTCTCGTTTTTTGGCATGACACGCTTCTTTGCAGCCCCTCCCACCTGTGCTCCGACCTTTTGCTAGATGTCATTATGGGCCTACAGATACAGTATTAGGGAATGAGCATAATATTACTCATGGTGGATCTCTTTTCGAAGGCCTGTAATTTTTTTCTCTCTGCCCAGACTTCCTATGGCAAAGGAGACAGCCCAACTCCTCTTGTAGCACATCGTTCAGGTGCAATGGCTGCTGACTGACTTGGTCTCTGATCAGAGATCACAGTTCCTTAGTTGTTTCAGTCAAGGATTTCTGCCATCACTTGAGGGCTACGCTGAGTTTGTCCTCTGGCATCTATCTGGAATCCAACAGCCAGACAAAGTTAACTAAGATTTGGATTTTGAGCATTCCCTCAGATGCTAAGCTTTCTCCAAACATTTATCATGGGCATAACTATTTAATCCTGTGGCACTCTGTGTTGGGCATGTCATCAAGTCATTTGTTAGGTTTGAAATTAATCAGCAAACCACTAGATGATACTTGCCGATTGCCTGTCACTCGGGAGACACGCACACACACACACACACACACACACACACACACACACACACACACACACACAAAGGCTTCTAAAGGAGTTTCTGAATGTTCTCTAGTTTATTCACAGAAAAGAAGGTATTTAAGACCATTACATCAAAGAGCATGAGCCATGTGCATGTCCTAGGAAGACTAGGGGGGGGCAAATAGCCATCTAGAGGAAGCATTCACAGAGAAAGTGAAGGAAGTATGGGAAAGTTATCATCGTCAAAAGAAAATATCAGATAACACTAACAATATTTTTTATAAATAAATTGGCCACCACATTGCATGAGTTTATCAAATGAAATATCGCAATGTGTAACTAAAGGGAAAAAGCAGGAGCCTTATCTATGTCGGAACAGAACCCAAAAGTAAATAAAAAGACAACAAATTAGTAAGGAAGCTACAGTACCAACTAAAATGAAATAAAAAAATATGATACACAATTATGAAAATATTTTGCTTAAAAAATACACAACAAGCAGTGGATTGGGAAATACTGTAACAGACACAGGGACATATATTCAATGTATGGTGAATTAATTTCACAGTAAGTGAAATGCCTGTGCAGGGAACTGAGGATGAGCAGGAGCTGATGATGAACTGGAAACAATGGTCAGGTTTTGGATAGCAGAAATTGTGTTGTGTTGTGAGCTGTGGGGAGAGGGTGGCATGCTGACTGGACTGGGCACATTACGGACACTTCTGAAAATGTTATCAGCTACATCTTGAATCTTGTACATCAACCTCGTGCCTTGTTCCTCAGCAGTTAAATATGACACAATTGATCTGGAACTATTAGCTATAAAGACATAGCTAAAGAATATGCAAAAATGTCTGGAGAGGGCCAAAAAGCTGTTAATAATACTTGGTGACCACAGAACCTTATAAAAAGGATAAAACAGCAAAGAGACTCAGCTACCTTCACCTATACATGAAGAATTACAAAGGCTGATCCCTGTCACGATTATATAATTCACCATCAGAAAACCCATGTATTGTAACACCTATTTAGTGACGATATGAGCAGCACTCAAGAAACCAATCCTCACCATCTATAACGACCAGCAGGAAAAATTTATGTATGTCATATTATACACTGCACAATGACATGACACCTGGTTCATACTGGTTCTTGCAGGATACAGTATATATTCATTGTCACAACTATAGAGCCTTGTCACTTTATATCTGCTTTATATCATTACGTTTGCATATGTCAGCTGCACCTTTGCAAAGATGATTTTGTCTTCATGCAGCTCTTGCAGACATTATCCCTGCCTTAAATATGCTGAGGCTGTGAGACAGGCAAAGAAACTCACGTTCAGTCTTGAAATCATTCTTGTGTTGATTTGGAAGGAAACTGTCTAAATCTTGCTCTCTTCTTTTAAGGCTTACCCTACAAGCAAAGACAGCCAGGATTTTTTGGCTAAAATATCTCAGAATTTATTAGAATTCATGATGCCATTAGTCTTCCCAAGCACCCCCAGGCCTCTTGCCAAAAAAACAGCTCCAAAGCACTGATCACCCAACATTTTACAGTGGGTATAATGCAGGTTTGTATGTGTGTGTGTGTGTGTGTTCAACTTTCCTTACCAAACATGCTGATGGGGGTGCATAGCCAGAAGTGGATTTTAAAATCTGACAACAAAACTTGATTTACAAGATTGTGCTGTTTTTTGAGGTTTGTTATAAGCTTTCTTTTGCAACAGCTTGTGGTTATGGTGGTGCTGTCTAATAGCTAATAAGATTTTAAATGTTCTGACTCCAAATAATCCAAAATATAATTTTAAAATAACTATAATGTAGGAGGGTCTATCAGGACAGTCTTATGCATAAAGGTGTTGAGATATTTAGAAATGCAATTCAGCAAATTGAGACATGATGCTTGATAAGACATGATGATTTAAATATAATTTTATATTTACATTTATAAAGCAATATTACGTTTAGCTATATTACTTTTCACATCTTATTTTACAATAAGGCATATGTGGAGAATTAATCGAATCCAAGCTAAATAAAAAGCAAGAAAGAGATAATGGCATTCTGGTCTAGAAATTAATTCAAATCATATTTTACTTTGCTTTGGATCTAGCAATGGATTTGAGAAAGTGGAATTTAATTTCATACATTGTAAATTCCAAAATTCCAAAAGTAAATTCCATTTTAAAACTGAAATGTAAGTAAGTAGGATAAAAGTCCCCATGATGGTCATTTAGAGGTTTTATATAGATAAAAATAAAAATGTATATTGTACTCCTATAGGTTTGCCATAATTATGTAGTCTAAATACTAGCAATGTTTTATATTTAACATTTTTGCTGAATTTTTCTAACCATCTGTTATTCTTCTGTTATTAACACCATTATTTATTTAATGTTGAATTTTATAGAATACATTAAAATAGCTGTATTATGTATACTATTTATGTAAATATATACAAAACAAATAAATTCAAATTAAAATTTTATTTGTCACATATACACACAATATGCAGTGAAATGCTTAGACAACTGCTCGTGACCTTCAAATAAAAGACTATGAATAGGAAATAATTATGAAAAATAAAATAGAAGGTAAAGTAAGAATAAAATAAAATATAAAATTAAAATAAAATAACTGTACAGTACAAAATACACAATATAGGAAAATATATGAAGAAATATAGAACAATAAGAAAAACAGTTGTACAAGTAGAAATAGATTTTATGGAATTTTTGTGTGGAATGAAGTTAGATATAAATGTTAATAAAAATGGTAATGTCCAGGGCTGTGCAATCCACATATTTAAAGTGTCTTGTGCGTGCAAATATGCTCGAAAGTGATTTATTTATTTAAAGTGGCTTGTGATAGAGTGAGTTAACTAATGACCACGAAAGTGCAGTTGTGCAGTGGCCACTTGTGTAAATGAATGTCCAGAATGTCCAAAGTGAGTGCAAAAACCATATGTGTGGATGTGCAAAATGGATCAGTACTGTGTGGTGTACTGATTAATAACTGACCATCACTGTAAACCACTCTCACTCATTGCCTATACCGCTTTTATCCTGTATTCAGGGTCGTGGGGGGGCCTATTCCAGGAGACTTAGAGCATGAGGCGGAGTACACCCTTGACAGGGTGCCAATCCATCACACACTATGGGCAATTTGGGAAAGCCAATTAGACTAACCTGCATGTCTTTTGACTGTGGGAGGAAACCAGAGTAAAACCCACCAAGCACGGGAAGAACATTCAAACTCCATGCACGCAGAAACGGCCGGGAATTGAACCCGGACCCTGGAGGTACAAGGCGACAGTGCTAACCACTACACACCCGTGCTGCCCTTCACTGTAAATGTCACTTATGATTTGTAGTGAAAAGTCATAGAAGCCACGTATTACTTATAGTTTACATTTACCTTTCATTTTCTACATAAAGAAAGCCAAATGATGCACTGGCTTCTCAGAAAGAGACAATTCAATGTATAAAAAGTTATAGCATTTCCTATTTGGGCAAGCAGTTGAGATAAAGTGTAAAATGTCTTATGTGTGTGCTGCCTTCAATGACTGAAGCTTGAAGAGATTTATCTTTTTACTTCCTAGTACCATATAGAAGCACTTTAGAAAGACCACGGCTTAGATAATAATTATCACAAAAACTAAACAAAAAATACAAAAGAGTCTGATATAGCCCATGTATTTTTGGTTAATATTTCATTTTCAGTGTCACTCTGGAACCATGGCATGGATACTAATAAAGTATAGATGTAGACTGAAATACTGTTTATTTGTCTGAAATGAAAACAGTATTCACTCATCTTTTGCTCAAAATGATACTTCTGAGATGGTTTAATGGCTTGAAAATGGAAAAAAAAATACAGCCAAAAGAAGAAAATAAACTTTTGGAGAAGGACAGTTTTTAAAGTCCATTCACGGTCTTCTTGTACTTTTATTTTAAGCTGGTTACATACCATGCACCAATAATGTTGGTTATTCTTCTTCTTCTTTGTCTTTCGGCTGTTCCCTTTCAGGGGTCGCCACAGCGAATCATCTGCCTCCATCTAACCCT
>JAOVVA010049043.1:0-14470 GCA_028565275.1 Leiocassis micropogon
AGAGGGGGAGGAGCCAAAGGAGCCGAAGTCTGCCGCCGCTTTCATATGGAATTTAAAGGGGACGATGGGCGACCAGCAATTTGTTTCCAAAGTTTATGGGGAATTTTTAGGGGGGCTGAGTACAAATGTTAGGGGGCTAAAGCCCCCCTAAAAATGGCCTAGCGACGCCCATGCTTCAGATTTCCTGGTTGGCTTGTTCCACCTGACCATTGGCTTGTGGAAGTAAAGCCACAGGTGAGGCTGATGCCAACTCCTAGCTCGATGCTACTGTAGATCTGCCAAGAAAACTCAGAGAGCACATCACACTCACACACGCAAAAGAACATTTTTTTTATTTTGGCCAATTATTAAACAAAACAAAGTCCAACATTTTTACAACCATCCAACAGTGGGATATTTTATTGAGGAATTGGGTGTGATCGATCACATTGTTAATTAAAAAGATTAGAACCATGGACTGTAAAGACTGCAATCTTTATTTTTATCTTTATCTTTAGTTTATTTTAAGAAAATCCATTGTCTGGTTTTCTCCCTGGTTTTGACCTACCTACTCAAGCTTTTCAGAATCATAGCAGAAAATCAAAACATAGCCTCTATACTGTAGCTCACTAACAGAACATCATCATGGTCATCATGACAAGGTACATAAACACAGTATTACCCAAAAAATCAACACACATGATGTCAACTTGTGGGCGGACGCAACTGCTGGAAACTCAGAAAATCAATCTCAACAACTCAGAAAAACTGTATTTCAAACACTAAACTAGGCAGTCAAGACAAACATGGGTATTCAAATGACTTAGAACAGAGAACAGGCAAGGGTCGAAGAATCGGCAAACTGTACAAAAGAGTAATAAAAGAGTTCGTAGCCACAGTTAAAGTCAGAAGTTTACAGACACTTAGGTTGATTTTTATCCACTCCACAGATTTCACCTTAACAAACTATAAATTTGCAAAGTTGGTTAGGGCATTTACTTGCATCGCACAAATAATTTTTCCAACAATTGGTTACAGATAAATTATTTTACTTACAGTGTACCTATATAGATCAGAATTCCAGTTGGTTAGAACATCTGACATCTGACATTTGCATCTGCACATGGGAACAAAGATCATACTTTCTGTAAAAATGTCCTCTGGTCTCATGAAACAAAAATGTAATTGTTGTCTAAAGGAAAAAGGGAGAGGCGTGCAAGCCAAAGAACACCATTCCAACTGTGAAGCACAAGAGTGGCAGCATCATGTTGTGAATGGTGCACTTCACAAAACAGCTGGCAGCATGACAAAGAAAGAATATATAAATATACTGTATATGAAGCAGCATCTCAAGACATCAGCCAGGAAGTTAAAGCTTGGTTGCAAATGGGTCTTCCAGATTGACAATGACCCCAAACTTACTTCTAAGGTTGTGGCAAATTGGCTTAAGGACAAGAAAATGGAGTGGTCTTCATAAAGACCTGACCCAAATCCAATAGAAAAATTGTAGCAGATTTGAAAAAGGTATTAACTAGACTTAAGTCCTATAATTGTACTGTTAACTAATAAAAGCTTTGAAACACACTTTGATTAGGTATACATAATAAAAGGGTTTAAAGTCATTACTACATATAGCTTTTCTTTTCTTTTTTTGCCTAAACAATTAATTATGGATGAATTTGTGGTACATTATAAATTGGCTACTACCAGGTTTTAGGAATTCTAAAAAAAATAAAATAAAAAAAAAAGAATATTCCATGACTACAAGAGACATCTGACCACCTGTGAAGTTTGAGTGAAAGCTCAAACATTATTGAAGATGATTTTTCTTGAAATGCTATAAACACTTGCTTAACAATGGTGTTAATTTAGCAAAAGTACAGTAATTGCAAGTATGAATATCTGCAACACTTACTTTATCAATGCATTAATTTACTAATTTCACTAAGCTGAATGTATTCCTGTATTATTGTTTAATGGGTCTTCATGTGTATATAAATTAAGTGTTTTTATTTTCTGCTCTGCTTAATTTCATTAAATGTAGTTTTTTATCATTTATTTCTTAAATTGTTTATTGCTGTTTATAAGAAATTATTTTTAAAAAATATCCTCTTTTTTTGTAATTATAATACTGTATTTTGGATTGCTTATACATAATTATTCTCATGAGCAAATGTGTCTTATGTGTCCACTGTGTTAGGAATTTTTTCCCACTTGGACTAGTCATAACATAGTATTGAACTTATCTGGACGGAAAATGCAGGCCTAAACAATAGGGAGTTCAGCAAGAACTAGAATCATAGAAATACATCTGACTAACAAATAAGCAATAAAACCTAAAAAAAACAATACATTTGATACTTTAAATTAGGGCTACACAATTTAATAATAATAAAGTATCTATTTATTACAAGTACACTGCTATGTCTTCATACAAAAATCTGATTCTATATTGCACTGACAGCTGATATTTTTATACAAACTGAAAATAGAGAAATATTGCATTGACAATGTAAACACTTGATGAGAGAGAGTCTTAAACCTTAGGCCGCGCCATATAAAATAATTCAAATTATTCATAAAAGATGCAGAGATATGGCGGCACAATCTGTAAAGTATCTAACACTTGTTAAAAGCACTTGTTTCAAGCACTTGCGCACCAGATCCACTATAGTTTGCTTATCGTTTGAACCATTCAACAGATGATGCCATTTCACACCTCCTTCACACATCACTCACTTACCTGGAGACTAGGAGGGGGAATTATGTTAAAATGCTCTTTGTAGACTATAGTTCAGCATTTAACATTATAATTCCCTCCATACTCACCACCAAGCTGGGACTCAGTGGACCAATTTCCTAACTGGCAGACCACAGGCAGTCAGGTTGGGCAGACATGTCTCAGCCTCCCTTACCCTCAGCACTGGAGTCCCCCAGGGTTGTGTTTTGAGCCCCTGCTGTACTCACTATACACATGCTGTATCTCTGTACAGCTGAGTCTCCAGCAATATTTAAATATCTGTTTCTTTAGTACTTGGGTTAGCCCCCTCCCCCCCAAAAAAATAATAAAAAACCCTCCCTAACAGCGTTTGACTCATTGTACTTAGTTATTTAGTAACCCAGTGTAAAGATCTATCCAAAGATGGAAACTTAAGCACTTTTGTGAGTCATTTGAATAAGAGCATCTGCCAAATGCCTAAATGTAAATGTAAATATGACTGCATGGCCACTATCAACTCCACCAGCATCATCAACTTTGCTGTTAACACTGTCGTGGTGGGCCAGATCATTGCACATTTGCACACTTTTGCATATTGTTCTGCTCATGACTGGACATTGCTTTTCTATTTAAATTCTATTTTATTACATGTGCATAGTGTAATTTTATAGCTAAAAGCTTTCTATATTTTCTATATTTGTATAATTTGTATTATATACCTACAGTTTTTCTTATTTTATATTCTTTATTTGAATATTTTAGTTTTATACTCTTTTTTTTTTTATTATTCAGCCCTATCCATATTCAGTCATTACACAGTATGCAGCGAAATGCTTGTACAACTGCTCATGACCTAAAAACTAAAAGGAAAAATAAATACTAATTAATTTATAATTAAATAATAAATAAATGCATAGTGTGTAGTGACTGTGTATGTGACAAATTAAATTAGAATTAGATTTGAATTTGACATAGAAAGTGAAAACTTGTGTTCCATCTGGCAGTGCAGAAAAGGTGAAAGAAAGAAAGAAAGAAAGAAGCAAGCTAACACTGCAAAGTGCAAAAAGGGTCCCATTGATCAACACAGTTTAAGTAATTAAAACATACATATGTTTTGCAAACTTATGATCTTTCTACTTCTATACAACTAATTTCTGGTCATCTGAAAAATTCAAAAAGGGAGAGGTTACAGTATGTAGCGTTTTTATTTTAAATTTAAAATCAGGCTATTCAGTCAGTGCCATGTAATCATTACATTAACGCACTCAGGGTCGTCTTAGACGTCTTGAGCCTAGGGCCTCACCAGAAGGGGGCCTCAGTAAGCCACATGGATGTATAAATTTGATTTTAATTTTTAAACGTTAAAATATTACAGATTAATTTAATATGCTTTTGTTTTTGTAATCATCATGTGACTATGAAAATATAACTCTCAATTTTATATATAACTCTCTAATTTATATTTGTTAAAGAAAAAAAAATCAAGTAGGCTTTTTCTCGATTTTTCTGAAGCCCTATCGAGATGAAACCAGTACCTCATAAATACCATAAATACAAGTTGGGCAATAGTCTTATTGACTTAAAAAACAGTCAATAAGACTAGCTAAAGGTGATCAGGAAACTGCAAAACTTATGACATATTAACACTACCGCTAGTTTGCATGCTGAGGGAAGGGAATTTACAAACGAAACAAAATTTCCAAAAAATGTGCATGCATTGTGAATAATTCAGTAACCAATATAACACATATTGATTCATTACCATACGAAACACCAGGACATCATTTCACTACAGTGACCAAGGCCACAAGATTTCCTAACCTGGCCCTGAATTCACCTTTGAATTTTTGCATTCTGTACACACAGACATGGAGATAAAGTCCTTGGAAATTTGGAGGTTGTGTTTGTGTTTTTTAAATTACACAGACATGGAGATAAAATCCTTGGAAATTTGGAGGTTGTGTTTGTGTTTTTTTAATTAATTATTTGTTTTTGAAATTCCCATGCCTCATTCTTTGTTCATGGCCCTTTGAGCTTCTGTCAGCTTGATTATTGTAATGCCTTCTATGTTGGTGTTGGCCAGGCCTCGATTGCACAGTTGCAATTGGTCCAAAATGCTGCTGCGCATTTTTAACAGGAAACAAATATGGGAACACATAACTCCTATCTTGGGGTCCTTACACTGTGCAGTTCAGGGTCAAGTTTAAAGTATTGTTAATAGCATAAAAAGCTCTACATAATTTAGCACCTCAATATATTTCTGACCTTAGCCATATTCTGAGCCAAAATTCTTAGCCATATAGTCCAGCACATTTTCTCAGGTCTATTGAGCAGCTTTTACCTACAGTTCCTAAATATAGGTTGAAAATTCAGAGTGCTCACATATTTTCAGTAGCAGACCCTAAACCTTGGAATGAGCTGTCCCTGTAGGCCAGTCTCAACTTCCTATTTTTAAATCTTACCCTAAGACCTTTTTATACGTTTTGACTTTTAATACAGAATGATTAGGTATTTTTCTCCCTTTTTTTTTTTTTATTGTTTTACTGTTTTATTTGTTTATTTTGTACAATGAGGTTTGACTTTCTATTGTTGTATATTGTTTTATTTGGATTTGGATTTTGGATTTAATTTTATTTTCTTAATATTGTCTGTTTTTATAGTCTGTTTCTATGTCTGCAGCTATTTTAGGATTGTACAGCACTTTGGTCAACTATGTTGTGTTAAATGTGCTTGAAAAATAAATATGACTTTGACTTCTGTTGAATTATGCTGGGCTGCAGGTTCTGTGAACCAAATGGAAAAGGGGTAGCATTTAAAGTGTCCTTAAGTCCAACTTATTTGGCGCATTTAAGCCACAACAATTCATCCTAATACAGTTTGTGAAGTACACTGCTTTGCAAAAGTCTTGAGCCACCACTTATTTATTTTTATGTTAATATGTGAATCAGACAATAAGTACAGTGATTTATTGTAGCATGTGTACACATGGATGTATACAAACACTAAGTAAGTTTATTTTTTATTCTAATGAGAATAAAAAATATTGTGGTAAAGATTTAGATTTGCATATTAACAAATTCAGAATTTAATTCTCAGTGACTGCATAACAAAGTGTCTGAAGTGCACAACATTTTATGATCTAATTTACAAGAACAAAGGCAATTTTCCAAATCCGACTACACTCTGTACTTTCCTGATTTTCTTTAATAAATATTTCTTTTCAAAAGACTTTGTGGGGCTATCTACAACGTCATCTACTCTAGCTCAGAATTATACCTTCGAAAGATACACTTAAAATCTGATTTCAATGTGAGGAAATTAGAATATGAATTTCTGCAATGTTTAAAACCAGTTAATTTACGTCTCTAAAGTACAAATCCTATTAATTTGTATTTGTATTTTCAGTTTTATCTTGAATAATTTAGCTTCATTTATAAATAATTAATTTTAGATTTTCCTTAAAAATAAATAAATAATAATAAATAATACAATTATAAAACAACAAAGCTTTTTCAGTTTTTCTCCAAATTTTTAATTGTGTAAAATACAGAAAATCCTTGGAACTATAAAAGCTTATAGAGCGCCATCTACTGCTCTCTATTGCTGTCCACACCATTTAGTTTTTTCCCCGTTGTTTGCAATTACTGTATTCAAAATCCAATAGCTTCTGAGCAATAACAGATGTAGGGGTGCCACCTATACAGCCATGTAGCCTGCCCCTACTGATCTTACTGTGCTCTTTTTAATTTTTCAATTTAGACATTTATTAATTAGTATACTCTACATATTATGGAAAATTATTTTAATTTATTGGTAAAGATGTAGCTTAAATATTTCTTGCCAATTAAATATTCCCAACATATCTACAGAAAACATCTATCGAGAAGGGTACTTATAAATATCTACTATAAGTTTTAAGCCTATAGATATATACAGTGGCTATAGAACAAAATCATCCCCCTTTAAAATAATCACATTTTGTTGCTTTTCAGCCTGAATTAAAGCTTTATCCAGCTGTATTTACTCAGTGCAACTTTTGACATCCAAGTGAAAGATATAACACCAATATGACCAAAAAACAGAAGAAAAAAAAAACAGAATCACTGATTTTGAAAAGGGTCATCCCTCTTAAAAATGTCCTGTAAACTCAATCAGGTGAAGCAAATCACCTTCTCAATGGCACACAAAGCCATTTTACTTTCAACAGTGATCAGCTGTGGCCATTTTAATGAGCTCAGAATGAAAAGCTGGATAATTTTAGTCTCTGGTAGTGCAACTGAAGAAAAAAAATCACTATCACTAGTGAATATCACTAATTCACTGCCTAGAAACACAGTAAAGTTTATTATTTAGAAATGGAAGGTATTTGGTACAACACAGACCCTCTCTGGATCAGGACGTCATTACAAACTGGGTGAAAAAGCCAGGAGGAAACTGATCAGAGAGGCTACCCAGAGGCCTACAGCAACTCTGAAGCAGTTGTAGGAATTTATGACCAAGAATGGTCATTGTGTACGTGTAACCACAATATCATAAATTCTCCACAAATGTGGCTTGTACGAGAAGGTTGCAAGAAAAAAAGTAAAGCATGGAGGTGGTAATATCCTGTTATGGGGTGTTTCACTGCAGCAGGGACTGCAGCACTTGTCAAAATAAAAGGAAAATGGATGGGGCAAAATATCATCAAATTCTTGAGGAAAATCTGCTGCCCTCTGCCATAAAGTTGTCAATGGGAAGAAGGTTAATCTTCCATCATGACAATAAGTCAAAGCACACAGCAAAACTGACCACACAAGGGTTGAAGCAGAAAAAGGTAAATGTCTTGCATGACCTAGTCAGAGCCTAGTCTTAAACCCCATTTAAAATCTGTAGAATACCTTGAAGACCGCATCCCACAAACGGTCAAATTTAACTCAACTTAAGCAGTTCTGGAAAGAAGAGTGGGCAAATATTGAAAAGCCTAAATGTGCAAAGCTTTGTATGCCATTTAGAAGGTGATTAGCTTCACCTGATTGAGTTTACAAGTCATTTTTGGGAGGAGGTGATATTTTTCGAAAGCAGTGATTCTTTTTTTTTTTTTTGGTGCTATATCTTTTACTTGGTTATTAAAAGTTGCACTGAATAAATACAGCTGGAGAAAACAAAAAACTGTGTCTGTCCTCATTTCAGGCTGCAAATATTTGGTCATTATTATTTTAAAAATGAATATATTCCGTTTTAATGTGGAAAAATGGCATATAATCAAAATTTATATAAAATATTAAATTAAATTAATGTTTTTATGATACATTTGTAAATAAAAAGGTTTCTTTCCTGGAGTAAGTAAAGAGTATAGTTAAGGCTTTATGAGCTGCTCTAAATGGTGGTGCAATTAGATTTTGAAAGATTCAAATGTATTAAATAAATACTAGATTAAAATGTGTAAAATGTGAGGTGACCAGTGTGAGGAAGGTCAGAAGTAATAAATGGATTACAATTTATTCAGTATGCTGATGGTCTGCAGGTAGAAGCTGTTCTTTAGCCTTCTAGTTCTGGCTAGGAAACTGTGATACTGTCTGCCTGATGGCAGTTTGGTAAACACTATGCCCTCTGTGGCTGCAGTCTGTGATTGTGTTAGCCTTACTCAGACACTGTGTATGGCAGTGTATAAAGGAGCTCACACCAGGCAGTTTTACCCAGTGGGTATGTTGTACATGATGTATCTGCAGAAACTGGTCAGTATCTTGGGGGACACCAAACTTCCCGAAACTATGCAGTCATTGATGAGCAGATTTTTACAATGTATTGGTGTGAAGGGACCAGATCAGGTCATCAGTGAGGTGCAGTGAAGTAGAAGGAGGTGTGCTATCCCCATGCAATCTTCCGGAGTCCATGATAATCTCCTTAAATTTGCATATGTTAAGGAAGAGGCTGTCGTCACTGCAGCACAGTAATAATGCACTGACCTTTTAACTGTAGACTGTCTCATCTCTATCTGTGATGAGAACTTTGATGGTAGTGTCTTCAGCAAACTTGAAAATGATATTGGAACTGTGCTTGGTGGGCAAGAGGGGCAGAGAATCTATCTCAGTATCACTGTGTTCAGCGACAGTGTGGAACAGATACAGTCATTAATTTTCAGAAGGTAGAAGGTCCAAAATCCAATTGAACAGAGTTCTCATCCCTTAGTCCTTGAGTTTTTGATAGGGTTCGGCTGGACTGATGGAATGGTGACGTTTGAGAGTGTGTGTTATTATAATGTGAGACTTACAGTACGTGCAGAGCTTGTGCACACGTGTTATCAGTGTTAAGAGCAGCTTCTGCTTGAGGGTAACTTACATTAGCTGCAGATATATCACATATTCTGATTTTCTGTGTTAATATTTGTGAAAATAAGAAACTACACTCACAATTCTTTTCCTCCTACATAGTCTTTTAGCTACAACCTTTTAATAATGAATATCTAGTGTGAGAGGTGTAGGCAATGAAATAGGTCTATTTATTTTTATGGTTTGCAAATAGAAGAAGGTCTATGGTGTCCGAAAGGGAGGCACAGAAGTGGTTCTGACAAAAAGTACTTCAGGATTACAGGTCAGGATACAAGTAATTTGGAGGTCTGCCTGCAGATATCTTAGGGACAGGGACAATGGTAGTCTTCATTAAGCAAATGGAAATCACCGCAAACATTCTTTGAGGACTGGGTGAAATATGATATATTTTTAGGGGAGAAATCAGAATGGAATTCTAAATGATACACAGAGAAAATACAGTAATGTTTAAACCGAAAATGTAAACGGTGTAGGAAGATCAGTAAGATGCGCTTTACATGCTGATGCAAATGGCAATCATGTAGCACTTATGTTAAAAAAATTCAACTTGGTGGAAAAAAAAAGTACTGAAAAATGGTAACGGTGTAGTAAGAACAGTAGGGGGCGTAGTACATACTGGTGCAAGCGGTGTCACGCTATAGGAGCTTCTGAATGTTAAAATATAAAAAATCCAGAATTAAATAAATGTCAACAAAACAGAAAAAGTTTTGGGTGAGATATGAGGCTCCTCTCTTTTTAGTCTAAGAGTACTTAGTGCGCTAAAATATGCTTGCTTGTTTATCCTTCAAACGCCAAAAGGGAGGTAAACTGTACTGATATACACCATCAGCTTTTGACTGTACGTTCGACGTTTATGTCTGAGCGCTGCCTTTGGAGATAATCCCTAAATCATTCCCTGCGCCATACACAGGAATCGAATTTAATGCTTTGAAAAACGTATAGTGTCACCGGATATTCGCTTTTAAAAGGCGGTTGTAGCTAAAGGACTGTGTAGGAGGGAAACAATTATGGGTGTAGTTTCTTATTTTCGCAAATATTAACACCGAAAATCCGAATATGCGAAAATTAAACCAACTTTAACCGCCGCTAATGTAAGTCACCCTAAAGCGGAAGCTGCTGTTTACACTGATAACACGTGTGCACGAGCTCTGCACGTAAACCTCACGTTAGAGCAATAACACACACTCCCAAACGTCTCCGTGCTGATGGGGTAATATTTTAACCCTGTGATAATTATGATGATGATGATGATCTGTGCAGCAGCACATGTTAAGGATAGACGATGATGTGAAAAAGAAACAATGTTAATCCCATAAAAAAAGCTCTGCACATGGTATATAGGTTACGAATAACAAGAAGCGCAAACAAGTGCGTTTTAAATGGATGGATGGACAGGGACAACAGGACAAAGCCAGAATAATGATGAAAGCTCAGGGTGTTTCAGACACATTCTTCCATAATAAGTCGGTTACGGCGGCTGCGCCTTCCGTTCCCAGTGTGTTTTCCCCCTGGAGCTCAGCCCTCTCTCTCCTCCTCCTCCTCCTCTCCTCCTCCACCTCCTCCTCTCTCCTCCCGCTCCATAAGCGCCCGGATGCAGACCCGCAGTCAGGACAACATGGTCGCTTGACTGAGCACAGTGTGGGAGAAGAGCGTGCTGGAATCTCGGCGGGCAGCTGGTACAGAAAAAAACCTGACCTTATCTCGGCCAGCTTCGTTTTCCTCCATTATAGCTGGCGACTAATTATTCTTGGACTTCATTCTCATTGCTAGGTGAGTTAAGTAAAAGTCGATTTGGAATGGATGTTGTTAAGTCGTCGATGTTTGAGACTGGATTAAAATTCACGAAATGTTTAAGTCATGAAGGCTTGGTATAATATGGCACGATGGTTCTTTCATTAGAGTAATTAGAGTCTTAGAAAAGGTGGTGTGTGTGAGGGAGAGTTTTGTCTTTGGGATAGGCTGAGGAACAGGAGAACAGCCTGAGGACGAACATGTTCGAACAGACAGCGTGCGTGTGTTTTTTATTTATTTATAATTATTTATTTCTGCTAAAACTGCATTACATTTGACAGCATTGAGATCACTGGGATTACACGTGACTGAACCGGGTTTCAGTGAGCAGGCGAGAGATTTCATGCGGAATCTCTGGGAAGTGAGACCTGACTGAGTGCTTAGCCCGCACTGGAGGAGCGCATGGACACGCTGTTGATGTTTGTAGTCGGAGAATGATATTACTGCCCGAGACACCGAACAGCGACGAGCTGTACGCGTTACCGGGTCCTTAAAGCGGTTTAAATAAAACATGGCTTCTTTCCAGTTTATAGTTAATAGGGTCTCACGCACGACTGTCGTTCATTTAAACGCTAGCTTAGATCACTCCCACCATCTGAACCCCCACACTACAGACAACCCATTTATTATTATTTTTCGCGGAAGGACAAATTGCGTCGAAACCAGTTTCCTTTCTAGTTAGTTCCATTATATTGGCAGCCTTGGTAACCGTAAGACTTGCCAGTTGAAGCACGCAGGGTACACGCTTCACATAGCTTAGAGAGCGTGTACAGCGACGTCAAAGTGTCACGTGATTTTTGTTGCTTCATCTTGGCGGTCGTGCTCTCACCTCAACCTGGCTGTAGGACTTCCGAAAATTCTGGACGAACTGAGCTATAAATCGTTTAAAGAGTCGTGTGAAACATTTACATTTTTAATTAAATCCCTGTCACATATGTCAGTTTCTATATAAAATAAATAGAATCTTATTTTTTTCTTTTATTTCTTATTTTTCTTTTTATTGTGTGATGCTGCTTTGCGACAATGACAATTGTTAACAGGGATTGAATTGAATTATTCCTCATTCACCTATGGCTAGTGACCGCCCGTGTTTATATTCAGATTTAACTGACTCCAAGACTAGTTCTGATTTACACATTTCTCCAAAATGTTTTATAAAAAAAAAAAAAAAAGTTACATTTATATATGTTTGAAATCGACAGGGTAAAATGTCGCTGTTCCTGGGTGGTAGAAGCAACTTATTTGCTAAGTTTGTTTAGAATTGCAAAATTCTAAAATAAATCTGGAGAAAAAAAAGCATATCGGCACATTAATAAAAATGTGATACTTACAAAATCATAATACAAATCGAATCAGCACCCGGGTATCGTGATATCGTATCAGAAGATCCCTGATGATTCACATTTCTAGACTCCACCAAATAACCCTCTAATTTTCAAGCTGTTACATGCAATAAATATCTTGTTGCAATTGGAAGTGGGTGGGATATGTTAGGCAGCAAGTGAACATTTTGTCTCTGAAATTAATGTGTTCGAAGCATGAAAAAATGGGAAAGCTAAGTGACTTTGACAAGGAGCAAATTGTGATAAGTCGGAGCAACTCCAAAACTACAGCTCTTGTGGTATGTTCCCAGTCTACAGTGGTCACGACCTACCAAAAGGGCTCCGTTGTGTGCAAAGTTACTGCTCCTTTCCAGTGCTCTCTTGCTCATTATAAGTGTTGCACAATTCCATCAGAGTGCAGTGTTGCACTTCCTGCTAATTTAGGTCTTAAATAGTTGGTAAAAGCTCATACATTCACAATACCCACAGGGAATACATTTCCTTAAATAAGTTCATGATTTTGAAAGGCTTTGCATGAATGTTTTAATATTTTATAATTAGCACTTCTGGTAATAACTAAGACCCAGTGTGTTAAATTGTTTGTTTCAAACAGGTTTTAAACAGATTAGTGATCACATGGGGAAAGAATTTCCTATCCATCAGGGTGATCACAACTGTACCACATTTTCCATTCACCCCACATCAAGTCTCTGGTAAATTTTATAAGCCCTCGCGACCATCTTTCACTTGCACTAGACCTCCAAAACAGTGTGATCAACAAAGCGCCGTCACTAATTACGTAACTTGCACAATTTGTAAAGACCCATGTGAGAGTGACAAATATCTTCCTCTCTTGAGCTCTCACAGACAAGCAACAGAGTATAAAATAAATGAACAAATAAATATTTGCATGCTATTTAAACTCAACATGTCAGAGCTTCTTTGAACTTCACACACAAACATCCCTCCCTTACTAAAATGTATACGAGCACTTACCTTCCTGTAGCAAGGCCTATATTTGATAGTCAGCTATTGTTTATATAGCAAGGCTGTGCTCAGATAACAACTCGGGTATATCTTGGCACAGATGTAAGCATCAGAGTGAATACAAAAAAAAATAAAAACACCCTTATCCTGTCACAAGTGCAAGGAGGATCAGCTTAACCAGAATATGTGATTCTATTAGAGAAGGTAGATGTTAGTTAAACGTTAGGCTTTCTCATCTGCGTATAAAGGATTGAGCACCGCAGAGCTGAGCTATACTTCTAAAAACGAATGAGACAAAGTTTTCCACAATATGGATTATGAGTCATCTCCCACAGACCAGTCACTCCAGCCCCTGCTCTTTCTGCAATGTTCTGAATACCAGTGCTCTCACCGAGGCCTTGTGTGTATCCCTGACAACACTGTTCTGTCAGTGTGGCTTTCCCACAGAGGGCAATCTGCCCATTTTTCTGACCTTTTCCTTTGCTCTAAGGCTGATAATGCATTGCTATATGATGAATGTTTTGGAAAATGTAATCCGCGTTTATACTGTATTAAGCATGATAACACCGCAGGAAGTGCATTTTATTAAAGCATCATGTAAGCAAATATTTATTTTACAAGTGATATATTTGCTAACCGGAAATGTTGTGGTTAAAATGATTCAATGACTCTAAACATAGAAAATGCCTTAAAAGCCTGAGAATATGGAGCGTAATTACTTTCCAGTCGAAGAATTCTCGTAGGACTAGACATAACCTCTAATGAGAATACACTAGTGAGAAGGTTCACTTAAGTGTGTTCCAGGCAATAAGTTTGTTTTGAACTTTTAAGCTTAACAAACATGTTATAATGTCAGAACACAAAGTAAGGGATAACCTTCATGGATTTAAGCCAAAATTACTGTAAACGTTGCCAATGATGACCCTATTCTATGGGAAGGTGTGCTATGGCATAGCTCTGAAAATTAATTAGAATTATCCATCACTCAATGTTGTCAGTATTTTTCTATCACCAAGGGAAATGTATGATACTTAAACTACCTGTGCTAAATATATATGATATTTGATACTTTATATAAATTTGAATCTGAATTTCAGGTTGCTTTTCATGTGCTAGTACCATGCAAAAGAATATGAGAGAAAATTTAAATACTGCAAAGCGATAAAAATTACAGTAGTCACAGTATTGTTAAAATGTAGCAGTACCAGTAGATGGCAAGAATTGCTTTCAGTTTTGAATAATATATACAGTGGGGAAAAAAACTATTTAGTCAGCCACGAATTGTGTAAGTTCTTCCACTTAAAAAGATGAGAGAGGCCTGTAATTTTCATCATAGGTATACCTCAACTATGAGAGACAAAATA
>JAOVVA010049074.1:0-14469 GCA_028565275.1 Leiocassis micropogon
TTGTGTAAAGCTGCTTTGCGACAGTGACAATTGTTAAAAGCGCTATACAAATAAAATTGAATTGAATTGAATTGAATAATTAAGTGGCTCGGAGAACAAAACAATGTATGGACAAAATTCCACAAAAACCCCCAGAAGTTAATTGACAGCATGCAAGGGCGAACAGAAGAACTCTTTGCAAAAACTTAATGTAACTGTCACTAAAAGCCTTTGACACTAATGAAATGCTTGTAATTATACTTCAGTATACCATAGTAACATCTGACAAAAAGATGAAAAAACACTGAAGCAGCAGACTTTGTGAACATTAATACATGTGTCGTTCTCAAAACCCTTGGCCACGGCTGTTCTCTTGATGAAAAAAGTGCAGGAAAATGAAAAACTCACTTAACACACACAGTCAGAGGACTGACCTGAGAGGATCTCGAGTGTGTGATCACCGCTACTGACAGGAACACCGTGAAGACTGAGTGATGTTAGACTGCGGTGTGTTGAAAGACATTGCAGTGATTCTTCCTTAATCTGAGTGAAGTCAAGGTGAAGAGTTTGCAGATCGTGCAGATGGGCCAGAGCAGACACGTCACACACCTTGAAGCAGAAACGTCACACAATAATGCAAAAAATCAGCATCATTTAGGTGTTTAAAAGTCCTTTAGTCTTTAATTCTCAGTCAGTCCCAGATTTGGAAAAATTGCGTTTGTGAGAGATACCCTGGTGTGTGTGATGCTGAGCTGGCGCAGCCGTGGTACACACATGGGCAGTGCAGTCAGCGTTTCCTCAGTGACAGCGGTTTGGTTTAAACTCAGGTGAACGAGTGCAGGAGGAGATGATTGAAGGAAGACCAGCACACCAGCATCACTTACTTTAGTGTGATCCAGAAACAGCACACACAAGGACCTGAGAGCTAAACACACACCCAAACAAACATGGACATTAGCGATGGACGAGAGAACACTAGAATACTTTAACTGATCTGATGGTGAATGTTAATACTGGTTGAATTTCGTCCGAGGACTATAATAGATGTAGTGTAACTTACATGTCATGTGGTATAAACATCCGTCAGTAAGTTTAGTACAGGATGAAAGATTGAGATACTGCAGCTTCACCAATTTACACAACACGGACAGCCCGCAATCTGACAACGAGAAAAACAAACTTCATTTACAGCTACACAGTAATAATAATAATAATAATACAATTTCCATTACTGTTAACATAATTGCAAGGTTTATATTTGCTGTTAATTTTATATATATGTACACAAAACGTCTGCCTTGAATATTGTGCATTTATTGAACCTGATGATTGTACAGGTCTTATAAATAAATAAATAAACTAATTAATTAAAATACACCTATATGACACAATGTGGCGGCATGGTGATGTAGGCCTGTGGCTTCACACCTCCAGGGTCGAGGGTCCGATTCCCACCTTGTGTAGGTGTGCATGGCGTTTGCATGTTCTCCCCATGCTTGGTTTCTGTTTTTCTCCCACAGTCCAAAGACATGCAGATTAGGCTAACTGGTGTTTCAAAAATGCCCCTGTGTGTGTGTGTGAGTGTGTGTGGCACCCTGTCCTGAGTGTACCCAGCCTCGTGCCCTAAGTCTCCTGGGACAGGATCCAGGCCCTGTGACTCTCCACACAGGATAAGAATGACACAATGTTGGCAAGAGATTAAACAGCCCACATCCATCCATCTGTCCAACCTTTCATTGTATATACCCCTTATCCCATGTAAAGGGGCCTGGAGTCTCTCCCAGGGAACTCGGGGCAAAAAGCAAGGGACAATCTGAATGGGAATCCAACTAACTGAAGGGCACACACTCATGCACGTAATCATACCCTATGGGCCATTTGGAACCACCAATCGACCTTCACCACATGTGGCAGGGAACTTGAGTACCGACCAATCACAGGGAGAACATGAAAACTCTATCCACACATCATAGACAAAATCCGAACGGCCCACCCTGGAAGTCTGAGGTTTGAAGACACCATGTGGCCAACTGGCATACTTTCAAATGCAATATATAAATATAAGAAAATATATACAGGACCAGTCAAACATTTGGACCAACCTTTTAATTCCATGGTCTTTTCTGATTTTTTATTTCTTTCTATGCTCAGGGGTATTAGAATACATGCAATAGTTCCTTTTGAACAGTTGATATTGAGCTGTATCTGCTAATTATGCTCTGTAAAGCCTTAATATCGGCTCTGATCTGAGGTGCTGTTTGTTAATTGATGATTTCTTGGTCTTGCTTTCCTGGGAAGATCTTCATCAGAGACAATATCATCATGGTGCTTGATGCTTTTTGCAAAAGCACTTGACAATAACTGTTCTTGCAAGAACTATTCCAGAAGAGCTGACCTTCACGTCTTAATATAAAAACTGACTGTTGTGATGGCTGTTACTTAATTATCTAGTGCCATATGTCTTATTTCATAGTTTTGAAATCTCCAGTATTGTTCTATAATGTAGCAAATAAATCTATAAACAAAAACATTCAATTGAAAGAACATTGAATCCAATCTTTTGACTGTGTATATACAGGGTGATTCACTCGGAGTCGGACGGATAAGGTGGGCACCAGACAGCCATCATTCCGTTTAACCCCGTACTTCTTCACCCAGTCACTCTCGACTTCTCATCAGGATGGTGGTGGACAGTAATGAGTAGCGCGTCTTCATAGTACGAACGTATTGGTTCACCAATTCGTTTAGTAGATGTTAGAGTGAATTTAGGAAGTAAAGGTATGGTGTTGTAGCGCATCTTTTTGGTTCAGATTGATTCATTTTAGCGAGAGTTATTACAGAATATTCAGGGCCTCTTTCTAGTGAATCACACTGTATATAAAGTTAAACCAATCATATATTACCTTTCAGATAGATACAGTAAATAATTTGTCAGATTCAGACAACACACACTTAGACGTACCAGTAATCAGTGGTGAGTTGACCAGGCTGAGGTGTGTGAGGTGCGTAAACGTGCTGAGTTGCTGCAGCAGTGTGTTGGTGGTATACGGGTAACTGTTTAATGTTAGCGTCCCAAGCGAGCAGCCAATAAAGAGCTGGAGAGTTTTAGGGTTCAGCAGGCGATCTGAGATCATGTGACCCAACAAACGCTCGGCCAGCTCTGGGGTCAAACATGAAAAACTGCTGACGAACTGCATATAAGGTGCTGAGAGAGAAAGTGTGAGAGAGAGAGAGAGAGAACTCATTATTGTGTTTTTTTTAGCAGATTATATAATTCAGTACAATAAGATAAGATCATGGTGTGTGCATGTGTTAATTATTTTTGTATATTTCTAACCGCTGGTGAGGGAGACGGAAGCTTGTGTTGCCATGGTGATGAGTTTGGGCACAGTGCATGGTTTCTTGAGGGGAATCAGAGACTCGTCCTGATGATGATGCTGTTGATCATTTCTTTGTAAACGCTGTAATGCTGCCTCACCGGGTAAAACTCTACCCTGTGCTGGATCTACTGCCGCATTTGGGTCCCTACACACACACACAGAATTAATAATAAGTTATTCCAAACTGAGCTCACTGATTCATCGGGATATAACTAAGGTTTAAATTATAGTTATAGCAATATAAGCAATCTAAAAAACAGTGGAACCTTGGATTGCGAGCATAATCCGTTCTGGTAGTGTGCTTATAATCCCGAGCACGCAAACTCATTGAATTTCCCAATAAGAAATAATGGAAACTCTGATCATTCGTTCCTTAACCCAAAAATATTCATATAAATAATACAAAATATAAAAGTAAAAATAAAAAAAATTAACCTGCACTTTACTTTTGAAAAGAATTGGCTAGTGTAAGATGAGAGAGGAGGAGGAGGAGGAGGGGAAGGGGGGCTACTGTGTAGGACGATTTTGTCACACACACAAAATAATGAAAATCTTGCTTTTGCATCATTTTGAGGATTTCGCGGAAATGTGATGTTGTAATGTCGTTAAACAGATTCATCTCCTGCACTGCTACAGCCTTAACATTTTTCTTTATTATTTTTCATTTTGCAGTACAGTTACTAAAGAACAGTCACTACACTTTGACCCAAAATAACGGATGATGACTATACGAGTGATGCACACACCAAGACCGAGCATGGGACAGGAATACCCACAATCCCACAGAGCGGGAGCGCGAACAACAATTGGCTCAGTTGTGATCATATGACGCTCTGCAGAAAATGCGCATGTGTACCACTCGTATATCACGACCTCGCTCGTTACTCATTTTGCTTGTCTTTCAAAACACTCCCAGAATCCAAGGTTCCACTGTACTGCATATGTGCAAACATTCTTCATAGAGTAAAAAAATGCGTGTGTGTGTGTGTGTGTGTGTGTGTACCCGAGTCTGTTTCCCTGATCTGGCCAGTAATGTTGATCCTGATCTCTGAACTCATTGAAGAAAGGAAGGCGAGGTATAGCTGCGATAAACAGACACAGACAAGTTTACACTAACAAATGGACTTCGGCTACAACAGCTAGCTATTTATCACAAGCCGACCCTGGCACTTTTACAACTTGTAAATTACAAGCTCAGTACCAATCATCTCTTCCTGTGCCTGCTCTTGAACATCAGCATCTTCAGCATCATCACCTTCTTCTCCTGTTACCAGTCTCTGTCCACGGCCTGCCAGTGAGAAACATCTTTAAAAGACAATTCCGTCTGACTAATATTACAGTGTAAATCAAAGCAAAATAAAAAAAGATGTGACCTGCAGAGACATTCCTACATACAATTAAAAACCACATTAATCAGAACACCTGTACGCCTCAACCAACCATGTAGATAGAGGTCAAGACACTGCTAACATTAAAACATTAGAATTTGGGCAACATATGATATTCTGACTGTAGTATTGTTTTGGCGGTTGGAGGTGACACGTAGTCTAAAGTAACTCGAATAAACACTCTTTATAACCGTGGCGAGCAGAAAAGCATCTCTGAATGCGCAACTTGGCAAACTATGCAGATGAAAATTGGACTGCGTACTACAACGCTCCAGTTCCGATGATCTTACTTGATCTTTACATATTTATCGCATCGCTGTGGATTGTCATCAATCAATGTAACGATGACAACACACGCGAATAAGGGAAACCATATTAACAACTACCAATACGTAACCCTGCATTTTCAAAACAGCGTACGTCTTGGGAAACTGTGCCTTTGTATGTGTGTATGTGTGTGTACCCCAGCGGTGACGAGGTTCAACAATCCCGGCTTGCACCATGTCGTCCCAGTGTAGCGGTTGAAACTGGGGTGGAGCTACAGGTGGGGGTAACTCATTTGCCTCCTGCGGGGCAGGAGGGTCACTCCGAGGTGGTTCAGGATCATGGATAGCGGCAGGGATGGAGATATCAGAAGGAGCGGTGGCCTGAAGGACTAGCGCGGCGTTCGGCGTTAAACCGAGAGAGTGCAGCGACAGTGACAGGTCATTATCGCTGAAGCGCCGACGAGGAAAACCATGAAAAACTGTGAAGGGTGGAAGAGACGGATGGAGGGAAGTGACGTGGTTATAGACGTCCTGAAGAGGTGCATCTGCCGGAAAACAAACTCGCAAAGACTCGCCAGAAGGGAGACGGATCTGTAAGGCATACAGGCACATACGTGCACACACAAACCAACATAGACAAACAGGAAATCATATTACCACTCTTTTTTTTCTGAATTTTTCCCGATTTTCGAACTATTAATTTAGTCATAACCCGCACTCATACGTCAAGGCTACAACCTTGAAAGGCGAGAACTATTATGCTTCCTCCGGGCCATGTGAACTCACCAACCGAGATGTGTTGGTGCGGTAACTCACTCGAAAGACAGCGCTATCCGCTCCTCCCACTTGCGTGAGCTCAAAGATTGGCTGTAATTGATGTGAGGGCGCTAATTGCCTCCTATCCCTCCCCTCTGAGAGAGCTCAGATAATCAGCCTTCTCTAGTCAGGAGGCTACAGCATCACCTGGGATTTGAACTCGCGAGCCCCTGATGAAAGGGCGAGAGCTTTACCACTGTGCCACTTGGGGGGCCCCATAATCCTTTTTAAAATATTAATGAAGTCTAAAACTAAAAAAGGGGAAAGGAAATATAAATGTAAAGGATGGGAATCATAAGGGACCAAAATATACATTTCATGTTTATTAACATGACATTAGTGGTTATTAGTGTAAGGTTTTTCAGTGCAAGGTTTGTTAGGATACGATTTATTAGCGCAAGCTAAGTTTTTATCTCTGGAGGATTTGGGGACTTTATAGTAACACAACATTTTTTTTGTCTTAATAACTTTAAGAAAGAGGCAAAGAATATTTTAGCTGCTATGATGTAAAGCATACATTATGCATCTTTGCACCATCCATAACTTATGTTTATCATTGCACTACTGTATATTCCACCCATACCATAAGACAATCATACATGTCAATATGTACAGTAGTGTGTATCGTGTAACTTGAGCATGTTATCTTTTTTGATGTGGTATCCACTGTACAGTTGCAGTTATACTGTATATTACAATAAAACATATTACCTACTGCACGCCTGTACATATGAACCCATACTCTCATTTACCACATTTACACTTCTGGTTAGATGCTCATTGGCTCTGTACATGTAGTTTGCACACTGACAATACAGTTGAATCTAATCTACAGTAATCTAATCTAATCTAATCTGAGGAAATGAACCTTCCAAAAAATAACTACAAATAGAACAAACCTACATTTGTACTTTAATAATCAGATGTGCAATAAATACATTTTAATGATAAACAAACATGTTTGTGGTCAGAAAAAAAAAAATTTAGTTGCCTTATCTCACTGCCCTAATGTAATGAACTCATATCTGTGTGTGTTTGGATTCCTACCATTAGAACACAGTTGGTGTGTGTGCTGCACTGGACTCGTTCACTGGGTTTCTCCGGTTCGCTAACGGTTGGAGCGACGGTGTGTTTCTCCTGCTGCACACGGCGATCTTCTGCTATTCGTTTCAGAATTAACTCTCGCTCCTGAGAACACACACATACAAACACAAGGCATGACGGAGACTGTCAAAGACCGTTCACTCACGCAACTTTTGCTTTGCATTCTGCTGGATTGAGATCCTGATACATTCCTGATGATTGAGCCGCTGCTGTTGTGGCCAATTCAGATTAAGTCTCATTAAGTCAAAATGCACAAAATACATAAGAAAGGCTTTTATAGACCCATTACAATATTAATAGTGCTTTATGTACTGTAAAAGCCTAAATAAATGCAAAAAATATTAAATAATGATGATAATTGCTGTTGTGGGTACCTGTGTGTTTTGCCTTCTCTCGGCCCGGGCGTGCTCTGCTGCTCTTTGTCTCTCCTGAGCGAGAAAGTCATCGTTCTGCTTTATTCGAGACTTTATGGGTTCACTTTCTGCTGTAGGACGGTGCAGCACCAAATCAGCTCCTTCAACACACACACACACACACACACACACACACAACACAGTGGGGTTTATTAGGGTAAGATGTTTTATTGTGAGGCTCATTGATGTAGCATTTGTGTTTACTCTTCTGATGTAACAGTTGTTAGTTTGAGGTTAATTATTTTAGGATTTATTAATTTGAGGGTTATTAGTGTAACGTGTTTCAGCATGAGGTTTGTTAGGATAGGATTTATCAGTGCAAGGTTTATTAAAGTGAGATCCATCTGTCTTGGGTTTATTAGTCTGAGGGTTATTAGTCTAAGGTAAGCTAGCATGAGGTTTATTAACTTGGTGGTGCTGGGGCTTGAACCCCCAACCTTCTGATCCATAACCCAGAAACCCACAGCCTCAACTAATTAATGTGAGGTTTATTAGTGCCAGATTTATTAATGCGTAATTTGTTAGTGTGATGTTTGTCAGTGCTAAATTTAATAGTAGGAAGTTAATTAATATAAGATTGATTTATCTAAGGGTTATTCAACTTAAGTTTGCGAGTGCAAGGCATGTTCTGAAGTTTGTTATTTTGTGGTTTTAAATTCTAAAGCTTTAAGTGTAAAGTTCATACCTCTTCCCTCTGTCTGAGCTCCTCGAGCATCTTTAGGAGGATTAAAAGCAGCAATAGCATTTGTGATTGGTCCGGGCCGTGGCATAAGTGTGTGTCTCGGACCGCCACCCTGCACAATCCTGCACACAGCATCAAAGAATAACAGAAAAAAAACATCATATTTAATAATTTAATATGCTATTTTGATAGAAAACTTTAAAATGGAAAGATATATATTTCTTTTTTATTATCTTTTACACATAAAGCAATTCTTGGTCAATCATTTTATGACTTTATGACTATGCCAACGTCTTCTTCTTTGTCTTTTGGCTATTCCCTTTCAGGGGTCGCCACAGCGAATCATCTGCCTCCATCTAACCCTATCCTCCGCATCCTCTTCTCTCACCCCAAGAAGAAGTCAGTCTGGGACTGTAGTTATTGCAAATGTAGTATTAACACTAATTTATTTCCACTCGACAAAACCATTCAGGCTTCAAGTTGCTACTGGTAATGATTAACATTTTTGTGACATTACTTAAAGCGTTAATTCAGTAAGTATAAAAACACCCAGATATATACTGATAAGTACTTTATTACTTTTATACCACTCAAAGCTAATCATGTTCATTTCTATTTATTTGTTGTTATCTTTGTCAAACAATCTAAAACACACAGGAATCCTGTGGTGCTATGTTTTAAATATTAATAAAGCAAGGAGTGTGATGTTATTCAAAGATTAGATTCAAAGTCTTACCATTCAGCTGCTTCTGGCACAGAGAAACAACCAGCCTGAACTGCAGCCTGAATCTGTTCCTCAGTGAAACCCATTTCACTGAGCGAGCTCATGAACTGACCGAGCGTCTACACAAGCACACATACAAAAGGGAAATGCGATAAGCCAATAAACCTCCTCAACCTTCACCGAAAACAACAGAAATGTGCACATATACAGTACAAATGAGTGTCAATGTCATTTCTACAATAAAAAGGTATCTATCACAAAATATACTCTTTTAAGAGATAAGTGGCCACCCCTATCATCTGGAGATTTAACAGTCAACTACTTGATTGACAGATAACGTTAAGTCAACGTGTCCAGAAAGTGCTACCATTGTTAAAGCGATAGGATTTATCTTCTGATAACGTTAAAAAACATCACAAAGTGCTACCAGTACAGTATGTCAGGAAACGTTACCTCAGATAAAACTGTACTATATTTTTTGCAGTGGAGATATTGAGAAAGTAGTGTGGACTGATGTAACCATAGATTTTTGGTACCAGGAGGAATTTCTGGCAGGGTAGGAAAAATTATAGAACACAGGTAGTTCTAGGGAGTAAAACATGGGGAGCTGTACTCTCAGAGGGGAGGGTTACCATACTTGCGCTCTCATGTAAATCACAGTTAGACTAGTCGAACATAAGTGTCTCTGAGCTCATGGAAGCGGAAAAATGGCTGGATAGCAAAGTTTCCTTCAAGTGTTACGCCGCCCCCTATTGGTGCACATGCAGCAGTTTAAAAAAAAGCAGAAGATGGCTAGCTAAAAAGACTGAATGGGAATTGGCAATGACTAAAATTAGGAAGAAAAAAAAAAGATAGAGCGTATATGACATATCACTCAGCCTAGTGTACGGATTAACATTTTAGCAAAGGGGTATAAAAGGTTCCCACAGAAACAGGATGTTTCTGATCAAAGTGCTTCTGAAGCTGAAGGAGATCAAGGCAGCCCTTCAATGTTTGTTGTTATCGCGATTCTTTTGTGTGGACATTCATGAATCACCACACTGACTCCAAAATCGTTTTTTTGATTCGCCATGACCGGTGATCAGATGATTAGCCATATATATATATAAAACTCATTCTGCAAGTGTTTAAAACTGCCCTTCATTGGAGATAAGGGGCCTGACTGAAACACCTGAATTGAATAATTAACAGGTTTGGTCAAATACTTTGTCTGCTGAAATATTGGAGCAGAGTAAGGAGTGGTAGCGAGTTGACCACACTCCATTAAGTTGCAGGTAAGGACAGCACGCGGGCGTCAGGACCTACACTCGGATGGAGCTGAGGGTCACTCTGGTATATATAATTACATAATAATAAGTACCAGGACCTATGGTTTTTTATCATTCGCCATGAACGGTGATCAGATGATTTGATAATATTGTATCGGGTTATCCCTAGTGATTCTCATCCTTACAGGTTGGTTAATTTTTTTAAACCAGAGAAATGAAGTTATAAAGAAATGGAGCTCATAAACACTGACCTCTGCAATGAGTGTAATGTTTGGCCAAATATTTTGAATACCTACATCACTTAGACCATCTGATGAAGGACTTTCGTCCTAAACAAACTGTCTCTTTAGTAACTCTGTGCATGATATTATTGCCCTCATTACTACTGAGTAACCACTGAATTCCTGAATTTCTTTTTAGACACATTTTACAGATAAAAGCATTCACTTCCAAATAAAATGTAGACATGCAGAATAGTAGCTTTCATGGAGACTTGATGTTTTTTTGTTTTTTTTTCCTTCTCTGGAGCACAGAACCGGAAACAGTTTTCTAATCACTTGTATAAGAAGTGTGCAGGACTTATTCAGAGCTTCCGGTTGAGTTTATGACTCAGGACAAATAACACGAGTTTTCTACAACAGCCAAAAGTTCATGCATTTAGTCAACAAGTTAATGTCGAACATGTTGAATATATTTATTCACCTTCATGCAAGTAATTATTAAACATTTCACCATAATAATGTTAATATAATCTGTATAAACCCTGCAACTCGGAGTGAAAAGTCTAAGTGCAAGTTTGTGCGTTAAATCTCACCGCTGAAGACGCCATTAAAACTGCTTTAAACTGCTTAATCCCAAACCTGTCATTTAATCCGAAATAAAAAAATTTTTAAAGCTCGCGTCGGACTGCCGAAGAGATTGTTACGTCATTAAGCATATCTGTTTTCCATTGTTTAAAAGCTTCTATCATGATCCGCTGAAAGTAAACAATGGGCGTGGCCAAAACGATCATCTGATAAGCACTTCCGGGTTAGTCTTCTTCGTCTGTAGTATTAATATCTTATAGTTGTGCTGCGCTCCACCTGCTGGCAGTAGATCAAGATTCTACAGTAGAGACTTAATTTGTACTGTACAGTATGTACACATACCAAGAATGAGAGTGTATCCGAATTTTTTGGGAAGAGTCAGTGATTAAAATAAAAAAAGATAAAGTAGAATAAACATATAGCACAAGAATAAAACAAGAATAAATAATAATAAAAGCTAACAGACTATCTATCCATATACAGTATATGTATATACATTTATAACCTTTTGATACCACCTCATACTGTACAAGATGATAAAGGTGATTAGACAATACTATAAAATAAAAATATAAAATGAAACTGTGATATTGCACATACAAAACTGCAGCTATGTCTGTAAAAGTAACAGTAAGTGTGTAATGGTGTGGTGCAGATAGTAGCATACTTGTGCCCAGTTTACTATATACTGCATAAAATAATGTACCAAGTTATGGAAGGTAACAAAATCTTCCATTCACATTTTCTAGTCCTGATGCACATCTCTAGCTTTAACAAAATGCCTGTTAACATTGAGTTCCAGTAGTAGCCATTGCACACATCACTATCATTCATTCATACAGTATATTCATTATAGCAAGTCCCCGACTTACGAACATTCAAGCGACGGATTTCCGCAGATACAAACGGAGCGCAGATCTACAAACATTCGCAGACGCAAACAAATCACGAAAAATAAAATAATAATAACAAAAATAAACAGTGCAGTGCACCAGATACCAATATTTACAATTATATACAATATTAAGTATATTGTATGTGTGTATGGGGGGGTGCGGGAGAAATGAGTCGGCCTCAGCAGTTTAAATGAACCAGTTTTGCATGATAATAGAAAATGGTTGTCCTGTAAAGCTGTCCTATGGTGAATACTGTCCAAATACCTCAACTTAATAAGCTATGTATAAGACTCATGTTGTAGGACTTATGAACATGCTGTCAGAATGGAACTTGTTTGTAAGTTGGGGACTTACTGTGTTTCATTCTTGCATTCATCTCAGGTTTATCTTGGCTCTAGAGACTATCCTGTAAGCATTCAAATAAAACTGATTGTGAAGGAAAGCAAATTCACACTAAATAGGAGACTGGTGCTTCACGGGCATTATGCACAACACATCAAGGAGAAGCCACTAACCCATCTACTGGGGGCAGGGGTAGGCTAGTGATTAATAGCATTGGCTTGCTGATCAGGAGGACAAACCCTTTCACCCTTCCACCAATCCACCTACTGGCATGATTTTAAGAGATGGAATGAGACCTGAGAACCTCAGGTGGACTCATTGTTAAGAGTCCACGTGAGGGCCTCTGAGATGGGGGCACTTAGCTCACCTTAAAGCTTCTTAAAGATGACAAGTTGGGGTTACAGTGTACTACTACGACTACTATTGTTTATCCTAGATGTACAGTGCCTTGCAAAAGTATTCACACCCCTTGGCATGTTTCATGTTTTGTTGCCTCACAACCTGGAAATAAAATAGATAGTTTGAAGGTTTGCATCATTTCATTTACAGAACATGCCTACAACTTTGAAGATGTGATCTTTTTTATTGTGAAACAAACAACAAATAGGACAAAATAACAGAAAAGTTCGGCATGCATAACTATTCACCCCCTAAAGTCAGTACTTTGAAGAGGCACCTTTTGCAGCAATTACAGCTGTAGGTTTATTGCCACTGGGATTATTGCCCATTCCTCAAGGCAAAACTGCTTCAGCTCCTTCATGTTGGATTGCTTCCGCTTGTATTCCTGTATTTACCACGATCCATCTTTCCCTCGACTCGGATCATTTACCCAGTCGCTGCTGCTGAGAAAAATCCCCATGTTTCACTGTTGAGATGATGTTCTTGGGGTGATGGGATGTGTGTCTGGGATTTGGCGTTTTTTTTTTGTGGCAGAAAAGTTGAATTTTAGTCTCATCTGACCAGAGCACCTTCCTCCATACTGTACATTTGGGGAGTCACCAACATGTCTTTTTTGCAAACTCAAAACATGCCTTCTTGTTTTTAACACTAAGTAATGGCTTTTTTTCTGGCCACTCTTCCATCAAGCCCAGCTCTATGGAGTGTACAGCTTATTGCGATCCCATGCACAGATACACCAGTCTTGGCTGTAGAACTCCGCAGCTCCTTCAGTGGAACTTTTGGTCTCTGTATTACCGCCGTCCTTGTCCGGTCTGTGCGTTTTGATGGGCGGCCCTCGCTTGGCAGGTTTGTTGTTCTTTCTATTTGAAGCTGATAGATTTGGGCTCCGGGCTCTGGGGTCATCAAACATTTGGATATTTTTTTATCACCCAACCCTGACTTGTACTTCTCAACAACTTTGTCCCTGACTTGTTTGGAGAGCTCCTTGGTTTGATGCCTCTTGCTTAGAGGTGTTGGAGCTTCTGGGGCCGTTCAGAAAAGGTGAGTTTATACTGTCAGATCATGTGACACTTAGATTGCACACAGGTGGACTTCATTTCACTGATTATGTGATTTCTAAAGGTAATTGGTTGCACTAGAACTTTTAAGGGGTTCATAGCAAAGGGGGTGAATACAGTACATATGCACATGCCAATTTTCAGATTTGTAATTTTTCCAAATTCTTTTATATATATATATATATATATTATTTTCTCATTTAATTTTACCAAATTAGACTATTTTTTTGTAGATCCATCACATGAAATTCAGATTTAAAAAACATTTAATTTACAGCTTATAATGTAACAAAACATGAAAAATGGCAAGGGGGTGAATACTTTTGCAAGGCACTGTATGTACTGTAGGATTTGTATACATGTATACATCTCTTGGGTGAAGTTCAGTTTAAATATTACAGTATGAATAAACATACCCCTTTGGAGCAAAACAACATTTGCAAAACACGGAAGGAAACGGCACAGAGCAAACTTCTACATTTTACTGACCAAATATTAAGCAAGATTTTGTAAGTGGCAATAACATGGGTATGAGTGGAAGTGATAAGAGCTAGAGTAACATCACAGCACTGGTATCAAAGGTTTCAATGTCGCTACCAACTATTTAATCAGTTCTTACATTCCTTAGTTTATTGTATTTAAAAGACCCTAAAGTGATTTTTTTAGATCTGTGTAGAATCATTCAAATAATCATCCAAATTCACTCATCAGCATTTTGTTACGTACTGACATACTGTATATACAGTACTGTGCAAAAATCTTGAGCCCCCACTCATTTCTTCATTTTAAATTAAAAAAAATAAAATTACATAGATTAAATTAAAGACATTATTTGACATTCGACAGGTTGCAAAGTGCCTAAAGATCTTCATCTTCTTTGTCTTTGGGCTGTTCCCTTTCAGGGGTCGCCACAGCGAATCATCTGCCTCCATCTAACCCTATCCTCTG
>JAOVVA010049085.1:0-14468 GCA_028565275.1 Leiocassis micropogon
ATGAATTTTATGATGAAGGCCTAATATGAGCTTCCCCTGTTTCAAAAGCTAGCAGCCGCCACTGATATATATATATATATATATATATATATGTGTGTGTGTGTGTGTGTGTGTCACCACGCCATGCTATATGATGAGCAGAGCTGGCACACAGGAGCGTATTGGGTGACTGAGAGCTTCAGAGCAGAACACGAACATTTACGAGATGTGCATTCTTGCTTAGAAACGATCCTGTGAGCTCCAAAATTGTCTTGACGTCATCGCTGAAAATCCCGGCACACATCGCGCGCTTCCGGTACGTGGCAGCTTTAGCTGTTACTATAGCAACAGCATCCTTTCTCCCCCTCCTCGCGTCCAGCATCCTCTCCTCCTCGCCGCGGGAGGTACCAGCATCCTGGACGGGAAATAAAACAACATGGCGCTTATCCCTTCCCAAATCCTGAGAGTAGCTATCCTGCTGTCGTATTTCTCCATCATTTGCAATTACAAAGCCATAGACATGCCCGCGCACCAGACCTACGGCGGGAGCTGGAAGTTTCTCACCTTCATAGATCTGGTAAGTGTTCCTCATAAACCTAGAGGATGTCTGGTTATTAATAACTAAAACCCACAGGGAAAACCCATGCAGCCCCAGCTTGTGTGTGTGTGTGTGTGTGTGAGAGAGAGAGATGATGATGCTTCCTGACTGAATCAGATAGCACCACGACCGTATGAGCTGATAAACACAGGCCATCACACAAACGCGCGCGCGCACACACACACACAAACAGTTTACAATAACTCATCATCTCATTTGCATGAACATACAGGAGTTGCGCAAGTCATATCCAACGTAGCATATGTAGGTAGTGTCAGGTAGCACCTGCGCATGCGCAAAGATGCGCCTTGTGTTTTTGTCCGAAAAGCTCATGACTCATGTTTTCCACATAAACGCCTTTTTTCAGTTATACAAAGAATTTAATAGAAATGGCGTGTGGTCACGTAACAAAGGTTTTTTTTACCTTCTACTTTGGCGCTTTAAAAATAAGGACACGTTTTTTTAAATTTGAATTTTAATAATTTTCTTGTTAAAATATATACACTGTCCCAAAAGTCCACACAAAGGGAAACTTAACACTTCAAAAAGTCTTCCAAAACTATATATACACTGGCAAAAAAAGAAAAAAAAATTCTAACTACTATTCTGCTATACTACTACTATACTAGTACTAGTATACTATACTAAGGCATTATTGTATGTTTACACTGACATGTAAAAAAGAATACCAAAACACAGAAAACATGTTCATCAGTCATCTGAAACTTCAAAGATTAAATTTTACAAAACAATGATTATTTGCTCTTAATCAGTGTTATACTTTGGAAGTTTTGCAATGATCTGTTTTTTCCAGACCTGTTTTTCTGCCTCTCCCTACAAAGGGAGCGTGATCTGTCATTTTCAGTGTAGATTAGAACCAAAAATGGGCAAACATAAACAGCTTTACTTTGAAACTCATTGGTCTAAATTTGCCTTGAGAAAGGAATGTTATTCTCTGTGAGATATACCCAAGAACTCAAAGATTCCATTAGAAGATTTGCAAGAAAACAAGTACTTACAAGTGTCCAACTTGAGAAAGACACACCTCACTGCTCCTTCATTGGCTGCGATGTTAAATCGAACAAGATAGAAACCAGTTTGCACAAACATTGTGTTTAGGAGACTCAGGTCATCTGGCCTTACGGGCAGAGCTGCTAAGAAAATATCCCTATAAAGGTTGGCAAATCAGAAGGAAAGGTTGTAGTGGGCAAGATGTACAAACAGTGGACATACTGTATGTCAAAAAGATGTTAGATGCCTGCCTTACACCGTAATTGAATCATAAAGGTGGAAACGTGATGATCTGGCGATGCTTTGGCAATGAGAGAGTGGGCAGTCTGCAGTGTGTACAGGGCATCCTCAATCTGCATGGATACTGAATGGGGATAACTTCATTTTTTAGATCTTTTCAGCATGTCTCTTGCATGGATGCAGTGAAAGGGTCGAAGACATATTTTAGCTCCCATGGTTTGTGCCATGGCTTCATTCACTTGTGTTGGTTTGCTAATTACAATATCAGTATAAGGAGCTAGCTTAAACTTAAAAAAGGTCTCCTAATTTGGAAAGTGTGTGTGTTTGTTGTAATGGCTTGTCTGTCATTTCTAGCCTAACTTCTGAAACTGGGAGTCCATCTCTTTTCACTTAAGGCGCCCACCAATGAGTAGAGTCAATGAAAGGGCTGCTGCATGTGTAGCTTTAGGTCCAAATTATCCCCCACTGGGGGTAATATTAGAGGGCAGTTACTTTAAAAAAGGCAACGTAGGAAGATGCGAAAGACCAAATATCAGATTCATTCTGCAGCAGCAGCATGTGACCATAGATTTTGGTATAGCAGAACATCATTGATATCAACATAGCCTCGAACACAATTATGCCCAGAGTTTAGGAAACAATCTGCTGTGCCAGCCTTTAGAGCACAACTAAGAGTGGCATGTTGGTAGCACAAAGTTAAAATTTAAATTGACCAGATTTTCCATATTTCCTCCTTGCACTCCAAAGCAGTATCAGAAATGAGTGCTTTTCTTATACTATGCACAACACTAACAGAAGATTTACACATTTTGGATATAAGCATAGATCAGCCGTTACTGCTCATTATTGTTTTTATTTCTGCAGGTCATCCAAGCCGTGTTCTTTGGAGTGTGCGTCCTGACAGACCTCTCTAGCCTCTTGATGAAGGGCACAGCAAGCATGGAGCAAGAGAGACAACTCCGGAAGCTGATTGGTTTGCGGGATTGGATGATGGCTGTGCTAGCTTTCCCTGTAGGAGTAGTAAGTACAGTACATACAGTACCTAGGTTCATTTGTATTTATTTATTAGTCAGCAAATCTTTTTCTGTAAGCTGATTGGATGGAAAGTGGCTTTGCTTTTGTGTGCATATATTACAGATATGATAGCCGATCTGAAGAGGATTAGAATAGGACAATGTTGGCATGGTGGCTCATTAATGGAACGTACAGAAGGTATTGTGTTGGTATTTCCAAACACACAAATAATAGTAATTTAACTTTTAAGAAGTTTAGTGTTTCAATCAGGGAGCAAGAAGGATGTCACGCGAAAAACATACCTAGAGGAAAGCGCTGTCCACCCATTTTTGTATGACTAGCATTGCTGCGGACCTCCTGCAAATATCATTGATATTTGATCTCATGAGCTCATCAAAAGCTCATCAAAGAGAAAACACTCAGGTGGTTGAAAAGATATCCGTGTCGGGTCTGTGTAAAAAAGAGTCCTTGTTAAACAAGTGCTCTTTATTTTTGTTTATTTCTTGGGATATTCATTTAGAAATTTGTAAAAACACAGGATTATAAAACTGTCAGCAACATTCTATGTGATGTTCAGAAATCTGCGTTTTAATAGTTAAAAGGCTCCATCCTTTTCGACGATTGGTTAGAAACCCAGAGCATGAAGCCGAGACTTAAGTTATGTTTTTAGTGCAGTTGAGCAAAATATTTTTTAATTATTAAATCTCAGTCTAAACCACATTTCTGTAATTTATAAGTAATGGTAATGATTATTAACATAATAAAAAAAAATCTTCTGTGAGAGATTAAGAAGTCCTGTCTTATTTGTTATGACTGGTTAAAATCAGAGAGCATTGAGCATAAAGGTGGGTTGTTAATTAATTTGATATTTTGCAAATTTTTAAATTTTTAAAGTATTCCCATTTTAGCAGTACAAAACTCTATTGAACAACTTTGGCAGCATTCTACTGTGTATTTAGAGCTCAGTTAAGCAGACTGTGGCAAACAATGAAAAATAGCATACACCATGTTTGACTTAATTAATGTCATGTAATTTTCCTTTTCCAGCACACTCTTGGACTCTAATTTTGACATGACTGTACGTTCTTGTCTCCACCCCTTGTTTTGCTCTCAGTTGGCTTTTCTGATTTGCATCTGTTTTTTGAGTAGTTCCTGATTTGTCTTTTTATTCATACCCTTTCTTGTGTATGTGCGTGTGTGTTTGTGAACGTTAACACTGCCTCCATCTTCATTAAGTCCAAGCCTTATTTCTGTATTTTCTTGTGTTGTTTTCCTAATTTCACATTTCCTTAATTCAAGTTTACCTCCCAGCCCCCAAAAGCATGCTGATATCTTTCAATGTTGTTCCCAATATTTAATGGAAAACCTTTTGGACCACTCAAGGCAGCCAGCTTGTTTTGGACCAACCTTTCGAGAAGTCTTGCTCAGCAGGTTTGGATGAGCAAGTGTCCAAAAACCTCCAAAAACATTGCGATTTTTCTTTCTACCTGCCCAAAAGTTTTGAATTGGACCATGTATGGAGGCTGTTCCACACCTTATGGGAGCAGTGCGTTTTTTAGGGCGTTCTACACTCAGGAAGCTGGCTACTCCTGAATAACTGAAAGAAACCACATCAGTGGTGTTTATTCACCAAACCTGTCCTTCTGACAGGGCTCTGTTTATTTAGCCATGGCCAGATTATTCCTGGAAAGTGAAATGACTAAAGGTATTAAACAGGAAGCAGAACGGAAACTTCTTGCTCACATGGACTATTCTTAACTAGAGTCGAGGACCTCAAACAGGAGTCACAGGCTTATTTTACACTTCATAGATTTTTTTTGGATTTTTAAAAAATATGTAATTATAAAAATGCTGAATGTAGGCTTGAACTGCTGCTTGATGTCATGTCCACATCTAAAAAAAAAAAAAAAGACAAATATTACTTTGCATTCTGTTTTTAAGTTATAGAACTTATAGAGCACTTAAACCAAGGAACTTAAAGGCAAGATGTTGAATGTTTGACTAAAACCATTACTGAAAATATTCAGTACTTAATTGTTATATTAAACTCCAATATCCCATTTCATCCATTTATCTAGGAACCTTTGTAGTCCAATTTTGTATGACTGTGGCAGAACCTCCAGTCAACATTCCCACACACATTCACACAATTTGGGAAAACCAATTAGCCTAATCTGCATGTCTTTGGACTGTGGAAGGAAACACCATGCACACAGACCTGAGGTGGGAATCGAACTCAGGACCTGGAGGTGCTAGGTGACTGCTAACCACTAATCCACCATGCTGCCATAATATGCAAATTAAGTATTATTAATTTAAAAAATTTAGACACTGACATTTCTTTCTTTTAACAAATGTTAATTTAAAAAGCCTGTGTCAACCTAATAAAATAAAAGTAACTATATGAATAGATAAATTAATGAAATAAATTTTTTTTTAAAGAAAAGCGCTACTTATTTTGGCATGGTGTGACCAAGAGGTTACAACAGATATATACATTTGCAGCATGGTACAAAATAGTTTTGCTCTCCATATCTAGATTTCCCGTTCATGACAATTGTTCAGGTGTGTTTTTATTTTAATGTAATTCATCAGTTAAAATTATATTAAGCCATAAAAGTATGCATAATTAGGGGCATGGCTGGAAAAAGGCTGGAAAATGTGGTTTGGGTGTATAATAAGTGAACATTTGGCTAATTTAAGTGAAGGTAAGTAACGTGCATAAATAATTGAGCTACAGTATAGGTGTTAATATTATTTGACCTGTAATTTGTTTGGAATGTGGAGTTTTGGCAGTGTATAAGGAGTGTTATCTAGCAACCTGAGCAAAAAGACAATTTGTATTAAACAAACTGGAAACAAAGAAAAAACACAATGAATGATTGTCATATTATAACAGCAGTAAATTCAGTAAATCTGAAAATTTGGCACTGCAATGTAATGTTTAATCTTCCTGAGTAACCTGTGCTGAACTACACAGCGCAATCTGTACAGATAACAACAAAGAGCACCATGAAAGCTTGTTTATGGTGAGAAGCTCATATAAAGATTACAGATCATATTTTATGTGTTTTTGTTTGATTTTACAGTTTGTAGTCACCATGTTCTGGATTCTGTACCTCTATGACCGAGATCTGGTGTACCCAAGACTCCTGGATAATTTCATCCCTCAGTGGCTGAACCATGGAATGGTGAGAGTTTCAACAACAACAAGACCTGAATACTATTTCAGTAAACTATTGTTATATTTTATGTGAGATATTTTTTCAATGTCTGGGGTTATCCTGATGTCAGATGCAAAAAAAAAAAAAAAAAGAAAGGTGAAGTTGTGCAAGAGGTGATTTGGAACATCCGTTTCTTGTTTTGATGACAGGTAAGTCTGACTAATGTGAGAACAGCAATGTTGTTTCTGTGCTAAAGCGCAGTCCCAACACGACTGAACAAGTCGTTATGAGTCGCAGAGAGAACTGAGACTGGGACTAGTTTCTGATATGTGAGCTGTCTTGACGGTTGCGGTGGATTATTATACCATTACACCAGTGTAAATATTTTGCAGCATTCCATGGTACCTCGTCTGTTTGTTTCTCCTTGCTTCCACAGCAACAGTCCTCCACTCCTCGGTTCTGTTCCTCTAAAAACCCTGGATCTGTCCTCAATTCTGCCTGCCTGTTTTTTCACTGCTTACCTACAGCAGAGCAATTAGGCTCGTACACGGGCTTTACATCTCACTCACGAGGATAGCAACCGGATTGAATTTCTTCTGAGGACTGCGAGGTGTTGATTAAGACGAAACTAGACTAGAAGTGCTAAAATGACTCATGTTTTCTGAAAGCCTGCTCTCGAAAAAAAAATATGAAGATGACTGTGCTGTGGATTGGATAAAGAGCGGGGGAAGGGGGGAAGGCTAGAAAATCACGATAAACCTTACAGATGTTGAGGAAACATCTGTCAAGAGTTTGGGTTTAACAGGAAGCACTAGAAATGCGAGCAACATAAGAGCTGTTCTCTCGTTCTCTTCCAATCATGAAGATTAGAGCCTTAAGAATCATGATGGTGATGGTGGAGGTGGTAAAGATATCATAGTGATCGTCTTGAGAGACCAGCGTGACCAGAGACAGACAAAAGAACAACAACTTAAGATGCGAAAACATGTGCATCTTTTTTTAAACATTTTTTAACTCACATCTTCCAATGAGTATAAGAGTAATAAAAGGATGCCCCCTATCTGTCAATGTATGGTACTAAGACAGAATAAAATAAAATAAATTAAAATAAAATAAAATAATGATGCCTAATTGAGCAGTGCACACGTGGCGAAGTTTCAAACAGCTGAGAGTCAGCTGAGAGTTTTTAGAAACTTTACGATAACTTCTTCAATCTTACGCCTTTCCAAATTGCACTTAGACAGTGTCTGGGTCAAACTTTTATTAATCGCAAGTGCAACAGAACCTAAATCAGACTTGGTGGCAATTGAATCTGTCTCTGGCGAGAGCGTGCCAGGCCACAATCATATTTAATTCACTAGGTTAGTTCATAGGAACTTTAATTGACGCAGTGGGCAACAAAGCTCACTGTGTGGTGTGTATGTGAGTATACTTGTATGCAGGCCTTTATGACTAATTACCAACGGTAAACAATTAGGTATATCTACATCAGCCTTTAGTCGTGCAGTGAACTGGAACTCGGTGAGACAAAGGTGATACGCTGTGCTAGCCATTCCACCGGTGCAGCCCTCTGCACCATAAACTATTTATGGAGCTAGTTGTAGCTGTTCTGTAGCCCCACGCTCCACCTATTTATCCTTTTCCCAGTGCTCAGGCTGGTGTTGATTACTTCCCAAGCTGTTCATTCGTCTTATCAGGTGAACATGATGGTTCTGAGCTAATAAAGTGCGTTCTGTCATTGACATCATTTTCCACATGCCAGGAAAGAAAAGTTCACACTGGGTAAACCTGGCCATTTCTGACATAAGAACTGGACTTTGTGGTGTGGAGGTTTTGGATGGCATGCATGGCAATGATTCACAAAATCATTTCTAACTGTCTGCTGTGATTGCTTCTTGCAGGAGGCAGCAGATCTCTATGCCAAAAGTCAAACAGCTTTCTCCTGCTTGACATATGGCACCTTGTTGTCGTCAGTATGAACATACTGTACACAACACCACCACACACTCCTCGATGCTTCCTTTGCCATACACTACACTACATGCTAATTTGACCGAGAGGTGTATTTTGACTGAAATCTTTATCACAACATTAAGATTCCTTGAACTTCGCCAATTGATAAGTGATGGCAGCATTCAGAAAAAAACATCTGCCATGGAGCTCTAATGCATCCTGCAGAATACTGTCTGTCTGCATTTCACATCACAGTCAGTTAAACAGATTAATAACTGATGAGCTTGGGCTGTTTAGGCGCCAGGAACAAGGAAAGCAGATCAAAAGGTGAGTCCAGGTGTGTTGGGACGATGGGAAAATCTTACTAATCCATTTGACTTGATGAATGTTATGTCATATAAAGGGGTGGAAAAATCCCCTGCTCATCTATGCATAGGAAAAAAATTACATCTGCAGATCTTTTCATGAGTGTGAGATCGATGAGAGTATATTTGGGTTGGTGTAAGGAGAGTCATTGTTCAATAAGCACTATTTATGATTTTTTTAAATTACAATGTATTTAAAGAAAACATGATTAAAAACTGTTAGCAAATCTATGTATGGCATTAAGAAACCATACCTCGTATGTTAAGGAAGGTTACAGCAATCCAGGACTTGGAATAGCTGCAAAATCATTCATTATTACACATGGCGTTCTGACAAATGAGTAACATTCTTTTACTTTGTATATGGAAAGATGAGTGATAAAGCTTCAAAATGAACATGTGAAATCACAGCACAAAAATAACCGACCTCTAATGTCACTAAAAGTAAACTTCATGCTGGCCAAAGTGGCTAAAGTACTAAATGGAGTAAATTGCTTTTTGCTCTATTATTGTTGTACAAATGAAACCATGCAACATGGGCCTGTAGAGTTTATGGTCGTCTGAATACACCATGCTGTTTGTTTGGAGGGAAATTTTTACAGCTAAACCACAAGAACATGTCTACCTGCCACTTTATTCCACAAACTGGGAGATAACATTAAGCATATGATTAAGCACATCTAGACCTGTAACTGTTCAGTGCTTAAACCAGAAATTGGTAGAGTCTATACCAGATTTTTTTTCCATTATTGCTGGAACAACTCTCGTTTTCATTCATAGTTTATTGAAGAATGACAACAAACACATATACTATTTGAGCGAGCTATGTTTCAAAACAACATCTTTCCGAAATTATGATTCTGTTATTTAAGCTAACGTTTATGATAATACCCATCTAAGAAAAAACAAAAATACCATGTAACCTCAACCCAACCCTGACCCACCAAAAGGTACTTAGTGGGGATTTCATTGCAGATAGCAGGGGGAGATGGACCTGTGGTATCATGTCAGCTCTTCTGTCAACTGGTAGGAGGCCAGTTAGAGAAATATAAGCCTTGACCTTGGGAGCACTCTCTCTGACACACTATCCCCTCCAGGAGCGTTCTGCCTCCAGCCTTCATATGTACACTACAGATTCCACCACCCTCTGCAGCCAGGTAATCTTCTCATCAGGTCAGGACAGGCAGAAGGCCTGTGGAAATGGATATATGGGATATATAAGGGATATATGAATCAGGGAATGAATCAGGGAGACTCTCATGGCCAGATTAGACTGTAATGTTACTGCTAAAACATAATATAGCTCAAACTAGACCGTCATTACAGAACTGGTGGTTTAAAACTAGAATAGGCAATGTGTCCTAGCTTGGTGCATTCACTATGGTAGGGGGTGTTCCCATCTTCCCAAATTTGTTTGCAGACAAGGACAATTTCAAGATCCTAAAAAAATTGTCATGAACTTCATCATTGTTTGGTACTGCTGAAGGAAAATTGCTGCCATTTGTAGGCATAGTAGTCGATGACTAAAAACATTGTAGCAGTTTGTAAGATGGTACAGTTTGTAGATGTTTTTTTTCTTGAGAAAAATTCTTAAACACCACAATTTCAACTCCTGATTAGTCAAAAATTGCCATCATTGCTGATATGAACATCACTTCCACTCTCACGATGACATAGCAACTTGAAGCGATAATTTTCCATCAATGCAGCACTAGCTAACTAGTCTGACTGCATTTCAAATTGACATGTTATTATGTTGTTATGTTATTATTATATTGGGAGGTCAAATGCTTTATTTCCACCAACAACCTAGTGCCCTTGAGCAGGGAGGATGAAGTGTCTGAGGTCCGGCCCTAGTGCTTTTTTTTTTCCACTAGTCATGCTGACATGAAACTGATGTAGGCTGTATGAAAAAGAGTAGTTAATAAGCAGGGATCTGAAAACGTCCAGTTGACTTGACACGACAAGAATGAACATCTCTGGAAATTGGTTGTTTTTATATATAGGGCTATGAGGGAAAAAAGAAAGGAAAAAGTAGCAAAGGTTGACAAATTGTAGGCTTTCTTAAGAGAAATCATAGTGGGCTTGTCATGAGGCAAGTCATGAGGTTTCGTACATACTCCTTAGGTAAATTGTGAAAGTTCATAGACGGGTCATGGCCAATGGATAGTTAATTAAATCATGCCTCAGTGGATCTCCTAGCACAAATGGAACATTCACTTAAGCCCCTTTTCCACCAAATCGAACCAGGTGATAGTTCATGTGGGGTGCTGTTGGTTCAGAGTCAGGTCAATAGCAAAACTCCTAAGCACTAGCTTTGTTTTTTCATGGGCTAGAGAGTCACGTCATTACGTTACTGTATACATCCATGTACGCCTCTCCTTTCCCAGCATTGTTAGCAGCAATGCTATTCGCAATGTTGTCAGAAATGCTAGCGCTAGCAGCAAAAAATGCTAGCGGCAAGAACAACAACTGTAGTGGCGAACTTAAACCTGGCTTTGCGAAGCAGTTCTCCTGGTTTTATCATTACTAGAAAGCATTTGATATTACCTATCAAATAATCTGCCCATTGCATATTAAGTCTAGTTTTTAAAAGAAGGCGGTCATAAACTTTTATTTGTTTGTGATAATCCTGCTTCTAGCCCCTGACGTAAGAGTTTCTTTGTTCTGGCCCAGCAAAGTGCCACAGAACCGGGCTTTCTGTCTGATGGCCGGTGCTTTGGCAAGAACTGATTCAAAATTGGGCACTTGCTACGAACTAGCTCTGTATCCACCTTGGTGGAAAAGGGGTATCAGTTGACTCTGAAAGAAAGCTTGATAGCATTTCTTTCTTGCTTTCTACCTGAAGGAGCTGGAAATGAGATAGGATGCAGATAACCTGAACATAACCCTTGTACCAGTGTTTGTTCAAGGAATGTAATTTCTTTCTTTTATCCCTAGCATACGACAGTGCTTCCTTTCATCCTGATTGAGATGAGAACCACCCGTCATTTCTATCCCAGCAGGCTGTGTGGACTCCTGGCTGTGTGCAGCTTCTGTGTGGGATATGTGCTTTGGTGAATACCTTCACTCACTTTCACTGTTAATCAGTGTATCCAGAAATATACACTATGTCCTACACCTTGACATTCATTGTAACTTTTACCAGAATTGCTTAAGATAAAATCAACACACACTGGCGCGCACACACACACACACACACACACACACATATACTGTACACTATCTGTTAAACATTGTACAATTTCTACATCTTTAATAGATACTCAGATTACAGTAATTACAACCATCCTTAATAAAACGGAGCAATGAAAGAATTTATAAAGCCAATCATTCAAATTCTCTAAATAAATTTAAACCATTCTCAGGAATCCTGGAGTGGAATTTACGTCATAACGACATACACATACTCAGAGTCTGAGGTTTTTTAGACGAACAATAGGAGCAGTGTCTGCAAGGCAGAGGTCCTGGTAGACACATTGACACTGCCGTTATTGGTTCTGCAGCTCAGACAGACAGACAGAGAGACAGATAGAAACAAGTGTTGTAAGCCTACAAGTATGTGTCACATGCCCTGTAACAATCTCTTTGTCTTTCTTTGAGGATGTGCTGGGTATACAACGTGACCGGAGTCTGGGTGTACCCATTCTTAGAGCACATTGACACGCTGGCCAGAGCCGTCTTTTTTATCCTCCTCACAGCTCTCACTAGCGTGTACTACATCATGGGTGAGATCCTCAACAACTACATCTGGGATTCCTCAAGGAGTAAGTGTGTGTGTGTGTGTGTGTGTGTGTGTGTGTGTGTGTGTGTGTTTGAGTGTGTGTTAACACGACACTGTATCAGACTATAGGTGTCACTCCTAGAAGAGAGTCATGTTCTCTAAACGTGCATGTGGTCTTGTGGTCAGCACCCACACAGCATGAGTGTTGAGGAGCATGGGGTAGGGTGGGTGTCAGGAACAGACGGGAGTTTGGGCAGTCTGAGAACAACAGATGGTGTAGTCTTCTTGCCCTCCTACCTGATTGACAACGACCCACAAATCACTGAGTGCTTGTGCACACACACACACACACACACACACACACACACAAAACCTAGACACACACATATGTTGGAATTTTACACTTCCAGTGTTACACCATTTAAGAAAAATGCTAATATGACTAAGAGTTAACAACAGCTAGCTGAGCATGAACTGAGCTTATTATCATCATTATGTTTACGCTTCATTAATCTGCTGAGACCTGGACACTGACGCATTATATAGCACATCTTGGAAAAATTTACTATCATGAAAAGTTTGTTTTCTTTTGAAATTTAATTTAAAAAGTGAAACTCTCATTTCGCATTCAGTGAAACATTTTAAGCATTTTTTTTGTTTTCAGTCATTTTGGTTAGTTATGAAAATCAAAAATCCACTATCTCAAAATATTAGAATATTAAATTTCAAGCTTAAGTTATTACTATAAGTACAGTATAAATATTATGTATCTCTCAGCCAAGTTCAGTATGCGCATGGAGAAGATTTGACAGCTTTCTAGAAGATGATCATCAATACCCTCTGCAAATAGGTTAAGCCTCAGAAGGTGATCACTAAAAGTGCAAAAGTACTAAAGAGTACTAAAAGTTTGCAGAGTCATGTACTAAGCATATTTTTTGAAAGGTGACTGGAAGGGAAAGGTGTTGTAGGAAAAGAGGGATAAGCAACATCGATGACCATAGTTTGAAGAAGATTGTCAAGCAAAGCCAATTCAAAAACTTTGGAGCGCTTCACAAGTAGTAGACCTTGTATAGGCTGGAGTCAGTGCATCAAGAACTGCCACACACAGGTATCTTCAGAAAATGGCCAACGACTGTTGCATTCCTTGCATTAAGCTACTTCTGAACCAGAGTCAACCTCAGAAGTTTTTTACATGAGCTAAGGAGAAAAAGAACTGAACCATTGCTCAGTGTTTCAAAGTCCTCTTTTCATATAAAAGTAAATTTTGCCTTTCACTTGGAAGTCATAGGAAAAGTGGAAAGGCACAGGATGTAAATGTTCTAATATTTTGCGGTACTGGATTTTTGGTTATCATGATATATTATCAGGATATTTTGGTCATCAAAATTAAAACAGAAATGCTTGAAAAAAATTTAAAAATTACATTAATTAATGAATCTAGAATATATGAGAGAACATTTTTTTATGTTAAATTGTGAAAGAAAGTCTACTTTCACAATATTCAAATTTTTGACATTCATTGTATTTGATTCTATTGTGTTTTTTTCTGCCTTCCAGGTGCTTTAGAGTCAAATAAGGATAAAAGTGAGTGAACCACCTGACAGAGAGAGACTTCAGCTGTGCTGCAGCTCTTGATGTTTGGACAGTGAGTCTGGACTGAGCAGTAAATTTGAAGCTTTGGGTCCTTCTCGTTAATCAACACATGTACTGATGTTGTTGAGAATCCCTAAACACCTTGTTGATTTTAGTCTAGCTCCTGATTTTTACTTTTCTCACTTTAATGAAAGCACAACATTTTGAGTAAACTTTGGTTTATTAGATTAAAAAGATTAAGATATTAATCATATTAATCTAAGGAAATGTGTCCATTTACAGACACAAATCAAGTATTTGTACAACCTGATTTTGTGTTATAATGCTAAAAAAAGTTTGACCTCCCAAACTTCATAGCTTAGATGCAGCCTTAAAGGATACAAGAGGATATGGAATCCATATGGATCCACCACGACCCAGGCCAGAACAAAAAAATGCTTATACGAGATGAATGGGTGACTAGATGTATACAGTTTGTACTGGTTATGTATATGCATGCAATGCATCATATTTGATGCACAAGGTTATGAAATGTAAACACAGACCAGGCTGAAAAAGAGCTGAACTACAGAATTCAGGTAAAGCAGAAATAAACACAGTCCCAAAATTCCAGATCTAAAAGAACAACAAAAGCAGCAGGGTAATCCCAAAGAAGAGTAAACAAAAACTCTACATTTGGTTTTAGTTTGTAGAGGATGGTAGGTTTTAGTCTTTTTGATTTAGATTGTAGTCTAAAACCAGGATGTGAACAGGAAGTGGATCAGTTTATATGTTGCAATTTTATGTTGTGAAATATATAGATATCTAAATATCCATATAATAAATGA
>JAOVVA010049135.1:2679-14467 GCA_028565275.1 Leiocassis micropogon
TTATGATTAGGCAAATACAACCTCAGATGAAGAGCTTTTTTCACTGTGCCATTATTTATTTAACAAGAAAAAAAAACTGAAGTAATCATTTCCTGAATGACGTTATCAGTCTCTCACGCTGTTCCAATTCTTTCACCATTTCAATTGGGACGAGCTCTGGACTTTGACATTACAAAACCTTATTTTCAGGCCTTCTTGATGTAGATTTACTGGTGAGCTTCGAGTCATTGTCCTGTTGCATGACCAAATTCTGCTCGAGGTTCTGTTGTCAGACAGATGGCCTCACATCTGTCTCTAGAATAATCCGGTATTTGGTGTCTGGTACAGAAGAGTTCATGGTCGACGTTCAAGTCCAAATCATCTCACCCATCCACCGCGGTGCTCGACAGTGGGTACGAGGTGTTTCGGCTGGAACGCTGTTTGTTTTCCCCCAGGCATGGCGCTTGGCCATTAAGGCCAGACAACTCCACTTTGGTCTCATCTGTCCATGGCGGTCCTTCCAAACAAACCATCATTTTTCAGTCTTCGTCCAATTCTGCTGTTAAATTTACCATTTAGCACCCTCAGTGAGGACTGTGGGGTCTGAGATGTAGCTCTCGGGTTTCTTCGTGTTTCTCTGAGCATTACACGCTCTGACCTTGGGTTGAATGTGCTGGGACGTCCACTCCCGGGAAGACTGCTAACTGTCTTGAATGCTTTTTATCTGAGAATAATCTTTCTCACTGTAGAACATGGAACTCCAAATTGTTGTATAAACCTTTTCAGATTGATGTGCAGCAACAATTGCTTTCCCAAGACCATTGCTTATATCTTCCCCTCTTGCCGTTGTGTCAACACGAACCTGTCTGCTGACCGCATCTTTTCAAACTGCTTGCTTATGCCATTGCTTATGCACTCGGAGGGTGCTTGGGCCCGCTTATCGTTGCTTGCAACTATATTACCTGCTTAGTTTTATTCATTTATTATTTATTTATTTATTTAGGGTTATGATTTTTATTACATTTACTCAGTTTTATATTTCATTGCAATAAATTGTACTTATTCAGTTCTGCTTCATTTTTACTTACTTTTAATAAATTCATAATGTAAATTTTTAATAATTTACAACTTTAGTACTTACTTAATGATTTCAAGTGTTAAAATGTTTTTAAAAAATGAACAAATCGCAGTTTTGTTTCGTTTTGTTTCATTTTAGATTGAAAAGAGTCCACAAGTATTAAAGTTTTTTTTTCAGCTTTTGGAAGTTCAAGTAAAACTCCTTAAACTTAAATTGCAGAAATGTGAAAATGCAGTACCAGGCTCTAAGGCGCACGAGTATAGATCCTACACGCGACTCGTCGATTACGTTCATATGGAATACATGTGACTTCCTCCATAGAACATCATGTATTAGCATGTTATCTAATAACCACACGTGTCAGTATCAATATCTAACTGTTACTAACTGCAGTATATCTGTTTTATGGAGAGCATGAAGGGCATGAAGGGCATTTATACGTGTGTGTTAAACACACTCCCCGGATCACATCAGTAAAAAGAGTTAATCATTCATTTATATATCATCATCTATTTATATACAGTGTGTTAGTGTTAGCATTAGCGTTAGTTAGTCCTGAGCTTGGTCTCCTCACCGCTCATGCAGCATGGACCGCACTGTCTCACCGTGGACATTTCTGATTGTGATTATAACACTCCTGGACTCGGGCGTCAGAGCGCTGGTGGGTTTCATCTCACAAAATAATTGATCATAAGGGTATTTAAGGGTATTAAATAATTTAATATAATTGCATACAAAGATCCACATATTTAAGCGTCTTATTTTTGCTAATAAATAATAACCACCTATTTATTTATTTATTTATTTATTTATATAATTTATTTCCAGTTATGCCTATTCAAACATTTTCTTTTATTTAAAATGTGATACAGTATTTGCTCTGATATTATAATATGTTATGTATATTTGATTAGTTACATTATTGTCTATTTGAATGCCTAATATTCAAATACTGTTTTATTAATTTATTTATTTGCTTGTTTGTTTAAAATTTATATATTACGATGTATTTTTTTTAAATTTTGATAATGACAATTATTATTATTATTGTTGTTATTATTATTATTATTATTATTATTATTTTGTTATACTTTCTTTTATTTTATTTATCTATTTTATATATTGTTTTTATTTTTCCTTTTTTTCCCCTCACTTAGCCAACAAGCAAAATAACAGGTAAGGCTGATTTCTATTACAAATATATATTTGCATTTTGTATAACTTACCCAGTTTTACCCATAATTAATTAATTCATACACAAAAAATAATTATAGGAATTAGACAAATATACAGTATAATATAGGTGTGTACCAAATATAAAGCTACGTACGTTTGATTTGACAGAATATGATGTAGATGGTGGGAAAGAGGATCTATTTGAAGTCAATCAAGGTAAGAGAGAAGTTAAGAACTAAGTGCACCTGGTACGATGTTATAGATCAGTGCTTACGGCACATCATGTGATAGTTTACAGAATAACATGTTTTACTGTGATCACTGTCTGGCTACAGCGGCTGGTCTTGACCTCTTCGAGGGAGATATTTTATTCGATGAGGTGAGCATAAAGTCTTATCACACCTAGATAACTAGCGCTTATCCACCCTGCAGGTCTGCCATAATGATTATGAACCTTGATAAGAGTCAAAAGCTGCCATGAGAACATTTACTGCTGAATTCTGAGAAAGTCTTGATTCATTTTCTCTAACAGCATCTCTGATAAAACTGCAGCTACAAATCAAAGGTTTATATAATAAAAGACTTCAGGGTGTGCTGTTATTGGAAATTAATCTTGGTGGCGGTAACAGAACCAGTACTCAATGACTTTTCCGTTTGTGGATGTTAGAAAGAAGGAAGGAACTCCATAATCGGGGACGAGTACCTCTGGCCCACCACTGTGCCGTACTATTTTGAGGATGATTTGGGTAAGTCCCATCAGCACTGGAGCTATGGTACATGTTTCTGTGTATTGGCACTAACAAATATTTACCATAAACATGGTCGATTAAGAAGGTATTGGGTTTGTTAATGCAAGCCAAAAACAAAGTTGAACTAAAACAAAATTATGAAAACTAATTGTTTCTCATAAACTAACAGCAATCCCTAAACCGCTCTACTGATCTTTCCATTTCTAAACTAAACTTCACACTTATATTTACAACAAGATATTCATGATTCAGTATACAGTATGCATAATTATTATTATTAATATTATTATTATTATTAGTGGTGCTTGTAAAGTGAAGCACTACTATTATTCTTTTTTTTTCTGTTTATTATTCTTCTTCTTCTGTCCAAAAGTTTGGCAATTACCCGCCCCATAAAGTCCCATAGACTTAACATTGAGACCCACTTTGACAGGTTGTAGCGCAGAGCAAGAATTTTCAATCATCTAGAGGCAGATGATTCACTGTGGCGACCCCTGAGAGGGAACAGCCGAAAGACAAAGAAGAAGAAGAGGATTATTATTATTATTATTATTATTATTAATATGATAGATATTTTGATCATACTATCACTAAGACTACACTTCCGCTGTGTGTTTCAGACATTAATGCTAAAGGTGTTATACTGAAGGCGTTCGAACAGTATCGCCTGAAGACCTGCATTGATTACAAACCCTGGAGTGGAGAGAAGAACTACATCTCGGTGTTTAAAGGCAGCGGGTGAGCAGAGTCACACACACCAGAGTTTAAAGCGCACACAGAACCGTGAACGCTCGTTGCTAATGTGTCCTTGTCTTGCCTTTACATTGGTGATAAAACAGTTCTGAATAATGTGCATCAACTCAAGGTTATACAAGTAAAAAAGAGCAATTCTCTACTGTATATCATGAAGCTTCATATGTTACAGTTTTCTGTAGCAGCAGCTCCGACAGAAGTACAAATGACATGTTTATTTTAATGCTCAAGTATATTATTGTTTCTATAGTAACAGGCCTTTTACAGGGGTAGCTTAGTGGCTCTGGCATTGGACTACTGAGCGGAAGGTCTCAGGTTCAAACCCCAGCACGACCATGTTGCCACTGTTGGCCCCTTGAGCAAGGCCCTTATTACCATTTTCTCGGTTGTAAAAGAAAAAGTCGCTCTGCCACATAAGGGCGCCTGCCAAATGCTTAAATGGATACGTTACAGGGACGCTCCAAGATACGCCGAATGATACAGATTAAAAACAGTTAATAATGACAAATGTGTGAATATGGTGACATTTTCTCTAAGATGTTTATGGAAGGAGTCTCCAGTGTCAATGCCAGGAAGGGGGGGGGCAGGCAAGCAAGGAAGAAAAGAAGGAACGGAAGCAAAGGAGACTGACAAGGGAGGAAGGGACGAAGGGAGGGAAGGAAGACAGGAATGGAAGGGAGGGAGACTGTCAAGGAAGGAAGCAAGGAAGGAAAGAAGAGAGCAATAAAAGGATAGAAGGAGAACCGCCAAAGGATAGGAAAAGAGGGTAGCAAAGAAAGTACGCAAGGGAGTTAAGGTACAGAAGGAGGGTAGGAACGAATAAAAACAATGATGATAAAATAAATATAATCATAATGTAAAAAATAAAGTACATCACTAGCATAACTTGACCTGTTAAAATACTACTCATCAAAATGTTTCTTATTCAGTGTTTAGTAAATTAGGATACTAAAGATAAGTTAGAACTGACAGTGTTATTGAAATAATCTAAAATCTTTTTAATTAGACCTACTGTTGTTCTCCCCGTGCTTGGTGGGTTTCCTACAGGTACAGATTAGGCTAACTGGCGTTCCCAAATTGCCCATAGTGTGCGAATAAGCATATGTTTGTGTGTGTGCCCTGTGATGGATTGGCACCCCAACCAGGGTGTACCGTGCCCCGTGCCCTAAGTCTCCTGGGATAGGCTTCAGGCCCCCCGCGGCCCTGTACACACGTCAAAGTGGTAAAGACCATGAGTGAGTGAGTGAGATGTAATAGATGTAATAACATGTAATAACATCTATGTCCAGGTGTTTCTCCTCTGTGGGGAACCGACGTGTGGGAAAGCAGCAGTTATCCATCGGTGCAGGATGTGACCGGATCGCCACCATCGAACACGAGTTCCTTCATGCGCTGGGGTTCTGGCACGAGCAGTCACGCGCCGACCGTGACGATTACGTCACCATTATGTGGGATCGCATTGAAGCAGGTCCTACACTCTCCATCATTCTTCCCCACTTGTACTTCACCTCTTCATACTGATTAATTCTTTCAGCTATTGATATTCAATTCTCTAGACTGTAATGTTGAATGGATGTGAGAATAGGGACATTTTCGCAATTTATAATATTCGAGAATGTCACACAAAAATGACCTAACTTGGATAAACCTGTTAATCAATTGTGAAAAACTGTCATGAATTCTACAATACTTAAATATCATAGTGCACTGTTTTATACATGTTGCAAATGTACTTCTTTGCCGGACGATGAAAACAACTATATGAGTGAATGACCATGAAAGACTATGATGAGTAAATCTATCCTCTATTCCTAAACTATTTGTTTTTAGGTAGGGAGCACAATTTCAATAAATACGACGACTCCAGCTCCAGCTCCCTGAACGTACCTTATGACTACGGATCCATGATGCACTACAGCAAGAACTCCTTCCGTAACGGCACCGAGCCCACCATCGTCACCAAGATTCCCGCCTTCAGCGACGTCATCGGCCAGCGCATGGAGTTCAGTGACAGCGACTTGCTCAAGCTAAGCAGGCGTTACAATTGCAGTAAGACTAACTTTGTGGTAGTTTTGCCAACTCTAGGGTCCGAAATCTGAATTTTATCAGACACTCTTATCCAGAGCGACTTCAACATCCTTATAATATAATTATGTATAACATCATTATACATTGGAGCAGTTGAGGGCTTCGCTCAAGGGCCCAACAGTGCCAACTTGGTAGTGCTGGGGTTTGAATCTGGGATCTTCCAATCAGTAGACCAATGCCTTAACCACTGAGCTCCCTCTTCCAACCAAGAGTACCACTTTACCAGAACCATTTAATACATGAAACACCATAAAGATCCTCTGTTTTGTGTTGCTGCAATCAAATTACTCATTTTATTTACTTGAATGTAGCTTAGCTGTGTACATTTTTATTCCACTTTTATTCATTTACACACTCTCGTTTGATTAGTGTGGGAACTGCAGAGTCCCTGTGCTGACATCATAAAGCACCAGTGAGAGAAACGTCGATAAGTCTTAATCAAAGTCATTAATCATTAAACTTTAAGCACTAAAAGGTAACTATTTCTAGGTATTCAGGCAATCTTATCTAAGCAACGTTTGAAAGAAAGGGGTTTTATTGAGTACCTTCGTCTTATTGGGTTGATTAAATTAACCGGGAGGATCGTAAGACCTTGTCCGAGTTTATTCTGTAATATCCGTTATCATTAAGAAATGTAAGAGATATCTGGTTTATGGTGGCTGATAACATCATCTTTTTAACACTACTTCAGCTGCCTGAGTGGAGAGAAAACCTTGGCAAGGGATCACATACAAGCAGAGGGTACCATAATGGAACATTCAAGGAATGTGAGATATTGATTAGTATGCTGATGAAGTTATGGTTTAACTGGGCTTTTTCGGCTAAGATAGGAGCTCTCTGAGAGAATTGTAAGAAGCTTTTGTGAATACGAGTCCTGGTTTACTAATTTAAAGGTTATGAAATTAACCGGAAAGCTTGCAGTTTTGTACTTGCCACGTGCTAAATATTTATCCTTTTGTCAAGGTATAAGATATATGTATCAGTACCAGCGAAATGTCACAATATTCCCTCGAGAGTACCTCCCAGTGAAAAACCAACCTCACTCTACTGATAACCAGTTTAGCAAAAAGGGCATGGACTTAGCACTTTGTTATTACCCTGTGTGATTATGTACACGGGGTCACTAAGGATATTTTATGACTGTGCAAAGTTCCCCCATTACTTTTACTAACTGCTGTTCTGTGTAACCCATTTCATAGCCAGAACTACAACTTTCCTAGACACCTGTGACTTTGAGCTGGAGAATATTTGTGGGATGATCCAAGGTCAGGGCGACCAGGCAGACTGGGAACGTGTGAGTGAGGCGATTGGTGGACCTGATATGGACTACTCTAACATGGGGCGCTGTACAGGTACTGATGCCTTTACTCTGATTTGTCAGCATCTTCATACGGAATGCTCATAATATATAAGCCTAATTCTTGTCAGATTCATGTCAATGTTTTTTTTTTAATATTTGATAGGCACTGGTTACTTCATGCACTTCAGCACCATCAATGGCATGGAAGGGGACAGTGCTCTGTTAGAAAGCAGGCTGCTCTACCCTAACCGCAACTACCAGTGTTTGCAGTTCTTCTATTACCACAGTGGAAATGTCAATGATAAGCTGGAGATCTGGGTGAGAGAATACAATGAAACCAACCCTGATGGAACACTTCGCATGATCGAGGTAGTAAATGGTGAGTTAGAATATACAAGTTGGCTTGCATACAAGATCCTTTGACTAATTTAACATCATACTAACACGTGAATCATGGTCTTCTTTAAAGGACTCCCCGAGCCTTTATGGCAGCTACACCATCTTAGCTTAGCTATCTCCACAAAGTTCCGTGTGGTATTTAAAGGCACAAAGGGTGCTGGAACCTCCACAGGTGGGATCTCTTTGGATGATGTCAACCTTTCCGAGACCACCTGCCCAGAACATGTGTGGCGAATCAAGAACTTCAAAAGTATTATGGAAAACACACCTACGGACACTACCATCTACAGCCCACACTTTCGTTCAAAGTATGGCTACACCTTTCAGATGGGATTGTACCCTAATGGCACTGCGACCAGCCCAGGGGAGTTGGGAGCCTTTGCATATTTGGTATCTGGTGATAATGCAACAGATGACAATCTTACTTGGCCCTGCCCATGGATGCAGATTACTATGATGCTAATGGATCAACACGCGGACATTCGCAAACGCATGTCCAATCAGAGAAGCATCACAACTGACCCCAATCAAAAATTAGAAGGTAGTTGTGCACATTGCATTGTGTTCATTAGACACTAACCATGATATCGGCATAGTTTAAGACCAGGAAGGCAGTCACAGTTTTGTCATTTTCTTTCTTTCTTTTTTTAAAAGGTTCTACGATGTTTACGTGGGACAACCCACGAAAAGTGGGAGTGGAAGTAGAAGATGCAGATGGGACTAAATACTTCAGAGGACCAGGATATGGAACATCTGTATACCTGACTCAGGCCAGAGCACTTACAAGAGACTTTATCAAGGGTGGAGACGCCATATTCCTGCTCACCATGGAAGGTAAGAAAACCAAAATGGTACTGTATGTACTGTATAGGCATCAACTTGCTCTTTGAAGAAGGATCATTCCAGCCTATTCTACTGTACCTTAATCCAGGGCCCGCATTCACAAAGCTTCTGGAGCCTAAAAGTTTCTCCTAGTGACGACATTCTAAGAAAATTCTTAGAATTATGACATTTTCTTAGAATTTCCCCTTAAATGTAGGACTGAATCTTAAAAATAAAAATGATTCACAAAACATCTTATCCTTAAAAACAGCTTTTAAGGTAAAAAACAATTAAATTCTATAGCAGAGGACAAAATGTCGGAAAGAAAAAATATTCTGCAAACACAAAGTACACTGCTCTTCTGTCCAGTTTGGTTTTCTTGTTGTTTTACTCCCTTCCATCTCTCTTGGATTGTTGGCTACGTACCATCCAAAAGTGCAACCTAAATAAACCTGTAATCATGTAAATTGGTAAATCTGAGCCATATTGCTTCCATCAATCTAAAATGGATAACAAGTAATAAAATCAGTATAGTAACTTAAATATAGTAAAAACTGTTTGGAAATTGTTTTAAAAGTAGACACATTTTCAACATTTGGCTGTTTTAAATAACTTTAAGATATTTAGCCGATAACAGAAACTTTGCATAAAGTAGCCTGTAGTCATTGTTATACAATTTCTTCATTCACAAACATTATGATTTTACTGTCTGTTCTATTGTCATATATTCTATTTTCACAAAGAGCCCATTTCAAGCCCTTTACTGAGGTTGGAGGTTATTTTTTTTATTAACCAATCACAGTCCTTGAATTGCTGCATCGTCCATAGCAACGGGGTCGACCACACCTCCTCACTAAAATAAAGGTTTTTGTACTTTCCTTACTCAGAGTTGCTCTGAGAAGTTTCCTAAAATCACTTTTAGTCTAGGACTCCCAGCTAGGACTTTTTAGGTTAGGATAGGAGCTCTCTGAGAGAATTCTAAGAAGCTTTTGTGAATACGCGCCCTGGAGTGTAAGCTTAAAATTGAATGCCACCATAAGGATGTCCAAGTCATGGAGATAGAGCAGGTTCTTAATTTAAGGTCCTTGGAAACTTTGTAGGCGAATTTTACAGCACTTGCTTGTTTGCTTATTGAATCAGACTTTTGGCACACCCCATATGAGCTTCCCCTTAAGCCTCCTTAACCCCTTAAGTGGTTAGTGTAAAACCCCATCCACACACAAGTACAGTTTATACTTTTATGGCATTCGGCACATGGTATTCTACCTTAGACTAGAGGTTTCAGAAAGGGTTATAATTACAAATGTACTGTTGTGTGTGTATATGCAATGTTCCTCTTCAGAATGTTGGCAGGTCTGTTTTTATTCTCAGTGTAGAAGCCAGCATCACAAAGTGTTTCCAATCTTTGTCCTGTAGATATATCACGCCTGGTTCCGTCACAGACCGTCCCTACAACAGTCGAACCCACGACCCCATCTAATCTATGTACCTCAGTAAAATGTGAAAATAATGGAGTGTGTGTGATGGACAATGGTGAAAATGCAGTCTGCAGGTATGTCTCAGCAAAGATGGAGCCTGCCAAGTTAACACCTACAATTGTGCCAATGTTCTCGGCGGGAAACCGGTTCATTTTACTAAAGGTGTAAACGGTGTTACATCTCTGTCTGCAGGTGTGCCGTAGGTGATGACTGGTGGTACTACGGGGACAGGTGTCAGTATAAGAGCTCGAACAATGACGCCGTGGTGACGGCGGTCGTGTCGTCAGTCGTGGTCTTCGCTGTCATGCTGGTGGTGACAGTGGTGAGCGTGGTGTGTCTGAGGAAGAAGTACAAGAAGAAAATGAACAAGACGGGTGGTGTTACCACAGCAAACATGCATGCGAATTAACAGCAACAAGAATCATTCAATCCGTAGCAGGAATAGCAATATACCCTTTCGTTATGTAAAAAAAAACAAGTATGTTTACGTGTCATTTCGCATCATTTCTCATCTCAGGCTAAAACCATATTCTAACACAAAGCAGGCCCTTGTTTAAACTGCACAAAGTCGTTCATTTACTTATCTGGCAGACGCACTTACTTGAGAGTTAAGGGCCCAACAGGGACAACTTGGTGGTGTTGGGGTTTGAACCTAGGACCTTCCAGTAGAAGTTCAGCAGTTCAACACCTCAACCACTGAGCTTCCCCTGCCCCTTTACCTTCCTTCAGTAAGTGCTTCGTCCTGCTCAGAATCGTGGTGACCCCAGAGCTACAAAATAGAAATACACCCTATATGGGTCTTCACACCTAGCAACAATTTAAACCTGTTTCCTAGGAGGAGGAAGAAAACCAGAGAACCTGGAGGAAGTCAACATGGACATAAAAAGGAGAAGTGAAACTCATATGCAGCAGTGCTGCCATCTTGTGGTTGGTCTGGGGGTCAACCGTAACCATTTCAAGCATTCAGAAATATAATTTCAAAAATATAATGCTTTGGATATTTTGTTACTTAAAATGGCATATGATTTTTTTTTTTTAAACTTTCTTTAAATATAATGTATTATAAAGTAAACACAAACAAGAGATATCAAATTTGCTCCAGAATTTATGCAAGTTCTCCCCTCTCTCTCTCTCATATACACACATACATATATATATATATATATATATATATATATATTTTTGCAGTTATCCAGGTGATCTTAATAAATGAAACTTATTTAAAAAGGTTGTTTTACATTATTATGCAATTAATTTCTTATGCAAAGTAGAAATAATAATCAGTGGCTGGTGTCTCAAGGCCCCCCCTCAGGATGATCCAGAGGCTGGCAGTTGTGCATTAAGCAGCATTTCACCCACCCCTAACTAAAGCTGACAGAGATAAGCATTTGCACTGAGCTTGAAAATACATAAAGACTAATCTTAAAATAATTTTATTCACTAAAAGATTAAAAGAGTTCTCGTTTGTGGTGGGGAGTGGCCATTTGGTTCCACCAAGACTGCAACGTCAGCAAGGTGAAGTGAGACATTGCGTCCCCTTATGGTCAATAAAGGTGTCAAAATGGCCTGCATCAAGTAAAGACAATAACTAAGGAGATTGCTGAAATGACTGCGCAAGACGTTATTAAAACCTGGAGGAAATACTGCTGAACCATCATTATATTCTGTGTAAGAAATGTGATCAGAAAAAAAAAGAAAAAAAAGTCATGAATGAGGATGATGGAAGGTCACTTAAACGCTTGGTGAAGTTGCATGGTAAATATTAAATCAACAGTAAAATCCATAGCTATGTTTAATAGTGCAAGTAAAAGCATTCTCACAGGACTGGGACTAAACAGCTGTGTGTCCTGCGAAAACCACTGGTTACTGAGACTCAGGGGAAAAAAAAAAAAAAAGGTCATGTGATCTGATGAGTCCAGACCGATCCTATTCCAGAGTGATGGGCGTGTCAGGGTAAGAAGGGAAG
>JAOVVA010049227.1:0-14463 GCA_028565275.1 Leiocassis micropogon
TCGCATCACCTGACCGAGGTGCCTTCTGGGAAACTGAGTCAGCCAACAAAAACTACAACTAAAAAACAGCGACCTCTAGTGGTGGTTCCTTACAGGTGGCTAGTTAGAATTTGGTACAGTTTGTCGTAGTAGTGGAGAGCTCCTAGGAATTCACCAACATTTTTGTCAACCAAGCGTAAATATTTTCTGTGCAGTTGTAAATAGTAGTTGTATTTAAAGGTGAATTGAAGCACTTTGTGCCTCTTCATAATAGGGCATAAAGTCCGAAAATATTTACTGCTTAGTATGGACATGTAAAACTTTAAGCTGGCATTCCTGGGGAAGCAAAAACTAACTTAATGGCTTATTCCAGCCCTGCACACTAAACTACTAAATAGTACACGCTAATCGATACGGAATTCATGGCTATATCAAAACCCTGCGCACTAAACTTTCTTTCGGCTGCTTCCATCAAGCGGTCGCCACAGCGGACCATGTGATCCACATACAACTTGGCACAGGTCTTATCCCAAATGCCCTTCCTGACACAACTCTCCCATTTTTTTATATAACCAGACTTGGAACCAGCAATGCATGCTGCAGCTGGGTAACAACCACCAATGGCAGGGCTCAGATCCTCAGATCCCCAAAACGACCTCCTAGAGCCTTAGCCACCTAAGCCACCACTCTCAGGCACCGGCCAGTCGTGAATAGCTGACACTCAGTGGCGCACCAAACTACTAACTGTTATGTTTTAATACTACATACTGTGTATGGTGAGGTTTATTACAGCAGATAAATCCTAGCAGGTCTTGACACGTCTTGACAATTCAGATCTAACTATGAGGTGTAGTAGATACTTTTGTAACAGTCGGTAGGTAAATTGTAACAATTCTTAGACAGTTAAACTTAGGTTTGGCACGGGTCTCAGCAGCGTCCTAGGTATTGAGTAAGAATACATGTGTAGTCAATTCATAGGTGACTTAAGGGCTGTGATGCCAGAAAGTTGTGCGACTAATAACTGTCAAGAAATTAAATTCAGGATAATTCTGTGTGCTCTAGCAAAAACATCAGGACTGTGGGAAGCCCATGAGGCTGTAGTGAGCTCCAATTTTGTTTAACAATTATATCACAAGCACACTTGTCAAGCAAAATACTTTCCCCCTAAAATAAATAATAGTTGTTTGTAAAAATCAAAAAAAATAATAACAAGAAGATATTTGGATGCTCGGTAGTGGCTTGATTAAAGATCACAGTTTAGTGAAACCTTTGTTTAACAGAACTTCTGGTCAATCTCTGGGAATGAGCCAGTTTCTATAAGAGTTGTGGGGGAAGCTTCCTCCAAGTTTTAACCATCAAAATTTTGAGCCCTGACTCATCAACACCATCGTAGGAAGAACAGTTCCCTGAGTGCAATTTCGTTGGACCTTTTCCTTCTCCATCCCTCACAGATCATCAGATCCGTAAAAATTTTTGCTTGTGTAAAGTAAATGTCACTTGGTTTGACATTACTCATACATTTGAAAGTGTAGTTTATATTGTGGCCAACTGTATACAGTACTTCACATGTGACTGTTTGTTTTGTGAATGTAATGGTGTGCATGTGAAACATCATACCGCGTATCTATCATCCCCTGAAACTGAAAATGTGAACGAAAGTGAGTGCATGTAACCTAACGTAAAAATAAATCGTTTGTGTAAAATAAAACGTGAACACTAAATTGGGTGATCATTCTGTTTCGTTGCTAATTTGTATAACAGGAAAATGTATTGTTTATGTTTTACAGTCATGTTTTTCCAGGTGATCGATGAGGGCAGTGATATCACTATTCACTGTAAAAACCAGAGGAATGTAACCTGGAGTAAAAGGGTTGACAGAAAGAGAGAGCTCATCCTCACGGCTCAACATGAAGACATTTCCCAATCTGACGCGGATCCAGATCACAGATACAGCCTTTTATCTAACTCATCCCTCGTAATAAAGAAAACAAGAGAGTCAGACTCAGGGATTTACTACTGTAACTCGACTCCTGTGCTCAGCCTGATCGTCAGTCCATTAGAACGTGAGTGTAGAAAAATTTCGACTTTTATATTGAACTATTTTTTGTAAATAATGTTTTTAATTCTAACCACATTTAAAGTGACACAAATTCAACTTCCATTAGTATTGAGGTTTTGTTTTAGGTGAATATATTAAGATATCAGGGCTGAATGAACAATTAAACAAGTTTAAAAAGTATTTAATTGTTAAATGTTAATGTACGGAAGGAGTCACCATTGTCAGAGCTCTCTAACAGTCAGAGCTTGTACTGTTGCCAAGGTTACAATCAACTGCAATAAACATGCATTTCTATGTTGCAATTTTTTCAGGAATCTCATCTGATGGCTTGAGCGTGTCTGCCACACGTATCACTGGTGAGAGACGAACTGCTGCAAGATTTAGTGAAAGGATTTTATTTTTCATGAGGGAAGAAAAAGATAGCCTGTCACAAGCAGTTAAGAAAATGCACCAGTTATAAGAGATTAAGTAAAGTTTAATCAAAAATTTAGGTATGAATTAAATGCAGAATATATATATTGTTTTTAGTCTTACTTTTAGTCTTATTCTTAATGTAATTACCAATATCCTCAAAATACGCTTAGAGACCATTTATTTTAGAGCACTGATCTGGGGCAGAACGATGGTACTTCATCGCAACTCTTTTTGAGATTTTATTCATCTCTCTCTCTCTCTAGGTGGAGTGAATGGTCTTGAGCGAGTGCTGTTGGTCGGTCTGGCTGCTCTGATGTATTCCTCGCTACAGTAAAGTGATCCAACACCTCAGCATGGATAAGAAAACATCAGATTTGTTACCATTCGATATTTACTAATATAAAAAAATTGTACACGTAATAAAAATGACTTTGCACACTATCTGTTTTGTTAAAGAATGATGAATTTGAAACACTGCTTTTGAACTCTGATCAAATAAACATTCATTAATTTTATTTATATTATTCCGATTGTTTCTTTAACATATTAAGAAAGTTTTAACATTGAAATAAGTTTTAAGAAGTGTTGTAGAGTTCATTTTGATAGTGAAATACATCAAGGAGCAGAGCCAAAATGTTTTAGCGTAACTTAGGCATTTTTGTTAACACCAATATTTATGCCTACCTCACCACTAAGCAATTAAGTTGGTTTGTTCAGGAAAAACTTGATTTGTGTCATTTTTAAAAAATAATATACAGAACTTACAGAACTTGATTAAAACCAGTAGTCCTGAATCTAAACCAATGAGCAACCTCTGTTTTAAAAGGATTTTAAACATCTAGCCTGGATGCTTGTCCTTCAGACCACCAGAGGGCACCCTACTCTGAATTTTAAATCAATTCCTCAGTTGAACATCTTGTTGAACTGTTTGACTTTAACTTCATTGCAATGTCCTTCGGTTTGCCCATCAAACCTTTTACCTTAGACCCCACCTGAAAGTTGTGCCACTTATGCACTATTGTGAATTCTAACAGCCTGGACTGACATTCTTGCACCAAAAGCTAATTCTCCTGTGATACCTGATTTAAATACAGTTAAACCTTGAATTGCGAGCATAATTCGTTCCGGAAGCGTGCTAGTATATCAAAATATTCATATATCAAAGCAAATTTTTCCCATAAAAATAATGGAAACTCAGACGATTTGTTCCACAACCCAAAAATATTCATATAAAAATAATTAATACAAAATATAAAGTAAAAATAAAATAAACCTACACTTTACCTTCGAAAAGAATCACAACAGAACAGTGTTTCTGTTAGTGTGTGTATTTGTGCATGCATGCACGTATGACTCCTTACACAGTAGCCCCTCCCTCCTCATAAAGAAACACAACACACACACACACACACACACACACTCACTACCGGAAACACTGCTCTGTCAGTAAACTTCTTTAACAAGTAATGGATGTTGACTATACGAGTAACGTACAAGCACTAAGACTGAGCATGGAATACGATTACCCATAATCATGAGAGAGAAAAGCCATTGACTCAGTTGTCGTCACGTGGCACTCAGCAAAAAAAGTGCACGTACTACTTAAAATATTGCTTGTCTTGAAAAACACTCGCAGACCAAGTTACCCGCAATCCAAGCTTCCACTGTATTAAAAGCCACATGGAGGTTTGTGGGTCCTCATGTACTGAGAATAACAGGGGTTATCCCAATTCCAAGCATCATTTTTAACAAACTTAAAAACTATGTTTTTAACTCTTTGGTTAAATCACTCATCCAGTCCATCTGTATGAGAACAGTAAACACTGTTACAAATCAATTAAATGCCCAGCAAATTATATAAAGTTCACATAGCAATATAAATATACAGTACATGGCAATAGTAGTGCTTTGATCATTCAGAATCTTGTTTAGGATTCTGACTCAAGATAATGTGGAAAAGTGCCTCCACTACACTATGTGCAGAAATAGTGGGTAGAGGTACTTCTTCTGGATATCATGTTGCGTAGACCACTAGGACCAGCTCAACCCAGTGCTCTTGTGCCCGCTGAGATCCATGTCAGTTCTTTTCCATGCTACCAATAGTAACAGGTGCAATGGTGCTTTTTCGAGTGGGCTGTGGTTTTACCAGTTGACATTATTCAGGGATACAGTGCAAGTCAAAAGTCAAAAGGACAGTTGTTATTTTAAGACACAGAGGTCAGCCTTTCTGGAACCATTCTTGCAAGAACAGTATTGTGTCAAGTGCATCTGCAAAACTCATCAAGCATCATAACGAAACAGGCTCTCATGAAGACCATCCCATGAAAGCAAGACCAAATCTTACCTCTAATCTATAAAAATCTAATCTAAAAGTTCATTTAGAGTTACCAGCCTCAGAAGTCACCAAGTAACTGCACCAAGTAAATGCCTTCAGCATTGCTATATTATGTAGACAGAAAAAAAAAAACTTGTCCAAACTTTTGAATGGTAGTTTAAGTCACCTGTGGCCGGAGTCTCAAGGAGTAAGAGGGAGCTGATTTGATTGGCTTTTTTAATGCTTTTTCAGCCCTGAATCTTCATGATGTTATCAGAAGAAAGCTGTTTAGCTGTGGGCTGAGCCTCACTAAACAGCAGCAGCATAAGATGGCTGCCCACTGTGATTTCTCTCAATGCCTCAGCATGCTCAAACAGGTCAGGGGAAAGCATCATGGTCATCAAGTGACCCCATCTCATCCAATGTGTTGTCACGGTCATGTCTTCTCAGCTGGGAAATGACTTTGAAAAAGCCCCCAGTTCTCTTTCTGTGTTGGGAGGAGATCCTAATGTCAGGGGTCTGGTGGATATTGGTGAGGTTTTAGACAAGCTTGATGAATGATGAGGAGAGTTTTATCCTTTACTCTTGGCTTCTCAAGATTTGAGTATGGCATGCTGGAAACAGGTTTGGTGAATCTAATAACTTAGTTACAGTTAGTTACGGAGTCACCTCACACATACTTGCTCAGGCTAGAACTTTCTCTCAGCCAACACATACTGTAGATAATACAGAAATAATAGTGTGGTTCATTCTCACAGAAGTGTAAGCATCATGTTTTACCTATTAAGCCAATGATGATAACCATCGTTTTTATTCACATTTTACAGCCGTTGTAGGACCACCAAGCAACATTTACACGCTACGGGCAATTTGGGAATGCCAATTAGCTTAATTTGCATGCACAAAGACCCCAAGGTGGAAATTGAACTCTGGAGGTGCATGGCGACAGTACTAACCACTAAGCCACTGTGCCGCCATATTAAGAGTGGCATATGAGCGCGGAGATGTCATGCGCCCCAGGAACTTCAAAGGCGGGTGGACTGAGCACCTCCATTTGATCACCTCATTTGAAGACCTCATGAGCCTCCATGACACCAGCCACCAAAGAGGAAATGGATGCTGCATTTCAGACTCTTTCCCTGCCAGGATCCCTGCTGCAGTTACCAGAGAAGCAACAGCCAACATTGGCTGCAATTGCCAGTTGGCCGCTACTGCGAGAGCCGCATTGAGGAGTCTGCATTTGCTTTTTGAAGGGACACAGCTAACGTCTATTTCATGTTAAGAGGTATGCATTTTTTTAGTTACAAATACCAAGAAAACATACCAAAGCAATGAACACACACGCTCACCTGGACCACAGCTGCTTTGTTCTTTTCACTGTCACACCACTTCCCCTCTCACACACACACACAGGCACACACGCACATGTCAAAACGTGTATCATTATCTGATTCTTCTCAGTGTGAGACTGAAGACTGTGATGAAGCGCTATATTTTTATCTCTTTCCTGCTCGCAGAGTGTGTGTTCTCTGCCCAGGCTGGTAAGTAAAGTGGATTAGAAAACCCAGCCTTATGAATTTATATGAATGTGGAATGAACACAAGTTATTAACTGTTTAGTTTTATAGTTGTAGATGGAAACTAAAAAGCAGTCTTGTAAGTCGCTCTGGATAAGCGCCTAAATGTAAAATGCCTAAATGTAAATTTAAATGTAGTTTTTCTTTTTGCGTGCATTATGCTTGTCTGTAGGTTCTCCAGTTTTCCAAAAACATGGCAGCAGGTATATTGGCTATACACAAGTATCTTTTAGATCAAATGAGTGTGTGTTATCCAGACTTATCCAGTTTTTTACCCCACTGCACCAAGCTGTTCCAGCTTAAACCTGAACAGGATTAAAAAATAGCTAATAAAAAAAAAAAAAAAAAAAAAAAAAATTCCATACTAAAGAGTTATGAATGAGGACGTGAATGCATACTTAAGCCCATCTACTTAATTTGTATTTTGCTGTGGACGTGTAATTTGAAGTGAACACATTTTTCTCATGTTTTTTCTGGTCATTTGATGAAATTGTAGCTCTGTAGAACTTGTATTTGCGCTGGTTTGGACAGGTAGCTTCTCAGATTTTTTTTAGCCTATTATTGATGTTATATGAGGAAATGTATATTCGTGAAAGAAATAATTTGTACTTCATCAGGCCAGGTCAGCCGGAGCGGCACAGAGGGGACTGACATCATCCTCTCATGTGAAAATGATGAGAGAGGGTCTTGGAGCAAGCGCACTGAAGATGGGAGAGTGGATCTCTATATTCTACGGAATAATGAAGATACTACTGTGTACAAACATGCTCCAGATGACCGCTACACTGTGCTACCTGATTCTACACTCATGATAAAGAGTCTCTCTCTTTCAGACTCGGGTATTTACTACTGTAATGGTTATTCAGCTCTGAACCTGACCGTGGCTCCATCATCAGGTGAGTGAACATGATTGCTGTTAAAGTCTTATCAGAGTTGGGAGAAATCAGATGGCACATGGTATAAAAAACTTGGATTCTGTAAAATATTTATAGTTTTTCAATTTTAAGTGATTGCCGGACTTCAGTAATTATATTAAATAAGACTGAAGCAACAACTCACTCCAGACAAACAGCTGAAAGTTAAAGCTGGATCTTCAGCAAGACGGTAATCCATCATGGCTTATGCGGCGATCACAAAGTCCTGACCTGTGTCATAGAACTAACCTGAGTCGACCGGAAGACGTAGCTTTAGCGGTTAGCCCTTTGTAGCGTGGATGGTAAACCCAAACGCGGTAGCAAGCGAATAGGCAGGATAACCACGCGATTTTGTCTAAGGACTCTCGCGAAAGGGGAGCAAGGGAAAAACACAAATTTAACCCGCGTCCTATAAACACACACTTGAATCAGAAAGATAACCCAAGAAAGTGAGTACTCACGAAATGATGGACGAACAGCCTGAACCGACATGGTCGAACTCAATGACTGAGCGCTGTGCCGTGGTTTGTTTACTCCTTTTATGCTTCCTGTTTAGCGACCGGACTACTTCCGGGTCCTAGTGCCGGTCGCGGTGCGAGTGTGTGTGACAGAGTGGAAAAGGATCACAACAACAACATGTGCAGCTCTGGTGAAGTCCAGGCCCAGCAGGATTAAGGCCGTGCTAGATAATGATGGTGCTCACATAAAAAATATTGACACTTTGGACACAGATTTTACATGTTCATTAAGGGTGTACTCATTTTCATTGCCAGTAATTTAGACAATAAAGTCTCCATGTTGAGTTATTGTTAGAGGACTGTAAATCTGTACTGCTTTACAAGCTGCACACTGACGACTCTAAAGTATAAACATTTTTTATTTCGATAGTATAATAAAGTGATTGCTTAAAGGGTGTACTAACTTTTGTGAGATACTGTATGTGTATGTCGCATATGTGTACTTGGGGATTCCGTAAAATTTTTTGCGTTTGTTTAACAGCTAACAAGCGCTTTTTGAAAGAAAGGCACCAGTAATTCTGGAAATAACCAGAGATTCATTGTTATAAAGCTTTAGTGAGGGGCTTGTGTTCATGTGAACTAATCCTGGGGCAGAAATTGGTCCTGCCCATTTTTTGGATTATGAGATAGATTTTGAACAGTGTTAATCAGTGAGGCAACAAGAATGGAGAGGTTCTTACATCAGCACTCTGTTTGTCTGTCAGCCCTGTTCTCTACATTCGTCACATCAATCATTCTTTGAAGAACAGCTCATGCATGAATCTCTTCTGTTGTTCTTTTGTAAGATATCTGGGTCATCTTTCTCCTTTCAAATATCACACAGTGGTCTTTATCAGTTTGAATGGATGGATGGATGGATGATTATTGTGTCTCAGTATTTCTCATGCTGTCACGTTGGATAGATTTTTATTTGGAGATACCTCCTTGTTTAAAAAAATATTTCAAAAATCACAATGTATTTTTCTTTAAATGACAAAAAAAGGCACAGGTAATAATGATTCGTCAGGTTAAGTTAAGTTCAGCCTTTACTGTCACATATACTGTACATTACTGCACAGTAAAATACTTTATTCTTTGCATATCCCAGCTTTTTTTTTTTTTTTTAAGTAGGCAGGGGTCAGAGCGCAGAGCGCAGCCAATTTAAACGTCCTTCCGATCAGTAACGCAGAGCCTTTATACACTGAGCCCCCACCACACCAAATAATTCCGTCATGCATAATGGAATAAAAGGGGAATGGTCTATAACGGACAATGATCCATCGCAACTATTAAACAGGAATCAATTTCAAGTATTAAATGCAATTTATGGAGCTGTTTTTTGTATCAGATATGTCAATAAATCTCATTATATAATTCAATATCAGAATTCTATCTGAATACACTTATTTTCTGAATCACAAATTCATAACTGTAATTGTTTCCACCTTAATCTTCACATTACAATTATAACATGCATATGTATATTATGCTTCTTTCTACAATCATCAATTATAATTTATATCTTTATATCAATTTATATATTATATATATAGTAAAAGAAAAATATGGTCTCAAAAAGGTCTCAATGGAGGGAAAAAAAACTTCATATCCTGCTTGTGCTTTTCAGTGGGTGACTTCTCAACTTTTTCAACATCAAATTTTATAATGTACATGAATTATTGCTCATTTATATCTGGAATAAACTGTCAAAGTATTATATTTTTTATTAAGTTAAATTTACAATATTTATTAGACTTATAGAAGAGCATCAGGGATAAAGAGTACCATCCAGAAGGTTTTGTTTTTAAAAACGTCATCTATATTGTTGACATTAATTAAAGGAAATGTAAAAGAAAGAAAGGCAGCCAACACAATCCCATAAAAATTGACAAATAAAATGAATCACTCAATTAAGATAAAAGAAATGCTGCCATATAAACAGAGAACAAGACATTTCGTTTGTGCAGAGCTGTGTGCCGTAAACAAACACCTGAGGTGACTGAGATTTAGCTCATGATTATTATTTATTAATATAATGGAACATTTTTATTGGTAAACGAGATCAATGTCTTTACACTTTTACACTGAAATTTAGTTTAATTTTTTTTAGTCGTCGATGCACGTGATCTTTTATGGAGTTTTGTGGGTGTCACCGTGTGCAAATAAGCAGTTACAGGAGTACACTTTACAGGTGATAAACATACAGATATTTATTATACACATATAATACAACTGTATATACTTTGTGTGAAAATCGTGTGTTAAATCTAGCTGAACGTTTTACTTACCGTAGGTTTGGCTTACACAAATGTTTACACACAACTATAGTGATTGATTAATAAATGAGGTGCTGTGATAGCAGCCTTGTGAAGGTTGACTTGAAGGTTTACTTTGGAATTTAAAATAATTACACATTTTAATTACTCATTAAAATATTTAGAAATTAGAATTTAGAAGATTCTATTTTACATTTGTGAGTTTTTTTTTGTTTGTTTTTTATTGTTGTCATCTTTGTCAAGCTCATTGAAGTTACTGTTCCTTGCCTGTCTAGGGTGATAATTTGTTTTCCAAAAAGTGTAATATAAAAATATATTAAAGAACATTGACTATTTCAACATAAAAATATGCAAAAAAAATATCTAGAACAGTTTTAAAACATACAGTATTGGACGCACACGGAAGTTACTAAATTTGGTTCTTCACTCAATTAGGGATCAAATAATGAATTAACTCACTCACACTCATTTTCTATGTTGGCCTGGAGCCTATCCCAGGAGGCTTAGGGCACGAGGCGGGGTACACCCTGGACAGGGGCCAATCTATCGCAGGGCACACAAACACATACACTCACACCCACACTCATTCATGGGGAATTTGGGAACACCAATTAGTCTAATCTTCATGTCTTTGGACTGTGGGAGGAAACTGGAGAACCCAGAGAAAACCAACCAAGCTCAAATCGAACCCGGACTGTATGAGGTGGTGAGGGACGGGGGGGAGACGCATGTCTACTCTATCCCCAGCAGATCTAGCAGCTTGGCTGACCTTCTCAACCACAGTGCTCAGTTTACAAGAGCCACGACCCTGGTAATCATGCACGATTACTAAATTTCTAAACTTTGTATGTACATTATGCATCTATCGTGAAACTTAACATTTTGTTTAAAAAAAATTCTTACAAAAAACACTTGAAAGTCCCTATGTGTGAAAGTATTAATCAACATTTTCACAAGTGTCTTCCACTTTTATTTTCATGAGATGTTCGTTCAACTATAAAAAGTTAACTTTATTCCTCATTGTCAAGGAACTAACCCAGGTTGACCAGAAGACGTAGCAGTTAGCCCTTTGTAGCGTGGATGGTAAACGCAAATGCGGAAGGAACGCAAGTAGGCAGGATAACCACGCAAGTTATTTTAAGGACTCTCTCGAATGGGGAGCAAGGGAAAAACACAATTTAACCCGCGTCCTATTGACAAAACCCAAGAAAGTGGGTCACGAATTACTCATGAATTAGCTGGCGAAGCGCCAGAAACAACATGGGCGAACTCAATGACTGAGCAATGTGGCGCGCCATCTTGTCTCCTTTTATGCTTCCTGGGTCGCGACCGTATTACTTCCGGGTCCTAGTGCCGGCCGCGGACCGAGTGTGCATGACCGTACCCCCCTGTCCAGGACCGGCTCCAGACGGTCCTGGGGTGGAGGATACCCGGTGTCGGCAGGGATGCTGGGCAACGTACTTTTTGTTGACACGTTGGATGGCGATGTTGGCCTGGTCCCACAGTTGTCAATACCTACGGACCAACTGTTGGGCCGATGGTACATCATGGAAACCATGGCATACCTCAAATGGGCTTAGGTTAGTGGCAGAGGAGACGTGGAGGTTATGAGATATTTCTGCCCATGTCAGGTAGCGGGCCCAGGAGCGCTGGCGATCGGCAACAAAACATCTCAGGTAGCGCTCCAGCTGTTGGTTGGTCCGTTCCGTCTGACCATTAGTCTGGGGTTGGTATCCGGAGGACAGACTACAGGTGGAATTTATCAGACGGACAAAAACAGCGGTGTTTTTTGCTGATGAGAGTCCGGTGAGGGCCACCAGGTGCACAGCCTTGGAGAACCGATCGACGATAGTCATGATGGTGTTCTTTCCTTCGAAAACCGGCAGGCCCGTGATGAAATCTAGGGCAATGTGCGTCCAGGGCTGTTGAGGAACAGGAAGTGGTTGGAGTTCTCCTAGAGTTGGTTGGTTGGTGTCCTTGGCCCTGGCGCACACTGGGCACGCCTGAACGAACTCGCTGACATCCTTCATCATGGAGAGCCACCAGAAAGCACGTCTGATGAATTGAAGTGTGCGACGGGTCCCGGGATGTCCTGCGATGGGCGAGGAGTGGCCCCACTGGTGACCTACGATCTTATGGTCTGGGGCACATAGAGTCGTCCAGGCGGCACGCCTGCCGGCCTGGCCTCCGCAGCCTGTGCCTAGCAAACCCTCGTCTTCAAGTCCCAGTGGAGAGGTGCTATGACCCGGGATGGTGGGATGACAGGCATGGGATCTGCCCGGGGGACGTCTTCCTCATATTGTCGGGAGAAGGCATCGGCCTTGGTGTTCTTGGATCCCAGGCGGTATGACAGGTGGAAATTGTACTGTTCGAAGAACAGTGCCCACCATGCCTGCCGTGGGTTGAGTTGTTTGAGGTTACGGATGGTTATTAGGTTCTGGTGATCGGTCCAGACAATGAACGGCTTGCTGGCGCCCTGGAGCCAGTGATGCCATTCCTCCAAGGCCCACTTTATGCCCAGCAGCTCGCGGTCCTCTACCTCGTATTGCTGCTGAGTGGGGTCAAATTTCTTGAAGAAGAAGCTACAGGGGTCTGGGCCTCACTGGGAGAGAAGAGCGCCCATGTCTGACGCGTCCACCTCCACAATGAACGGTTTGCTGGCATCTGGATGGAGAAGGATGGGAGCGGTGGTGAAACGGCGACAGAGTTCTCGAAAGGCGGAGGATGTCAGCTGGATTGAGTTGGAATGGATAAGATGATGGTCGTGTCAGGGTGGTTAAAGGTGCCGCAACTGTACTGTAGCCCCGGATAAAGCGACGATAGAAGTTTGCAAACCCGAGAAACCGTTGAAGCTGCTTGAGGGTGTTGGGTAGGGGCCAATGATGCACAACTTCTAGCTTCTGTGGGTCCATGGCCACACCCTGGGGCGAGATAACAAAACCCAGGAAAGTGGTGGAGTGCTTGTGAAAAGCACATTTTTCTATCTTGCAGTGCAGTTGGTGGGCGAGCAATCTCTTGAGAACCGCCCGGACGTGTTTCTCGGTGGTTAGTGACTATATAAGAATGTCATTTAGATAGACGAACACCCATCGGCCTAGCATGTCTCTCAGAACCTCTTGATGAACTGTTGGAAGGCCGAGGGTGCAGTACGGAGTCCAAAGGGGATGACCAGGCTCTCATAATGTCCGGTGGGGGTGATGAGAGCCGTCATCCACTCATCGCCCTCTCTGCTACGCACTAAGTTGTAGGCACTCCGGAGGTCCAACTGGTGGCACCAGAGAGGGCGTCCAGGGCTGAGTTGGTGAGCGGCAATGGGTGTTGGTTCTTAACGGTGATCTTATTGAGCCCCTGATAGTCGACACACGGGCGAAGTTCACCTCCTTTCTTTTTCACAAAGAAGAACCCCACGGCAGCCAGCGAGGAGGAGGGCCTGATGGTACCTTGGCGAAGGGCGCTGGAACGTATTCCTCCATCGCCTGCATCTCGGTGGCCGACAGCGAGTAGAGATAGCCGCGGGAGGGAACGGAGCCTGGCTGAAGATCTATCGGCAGGTCATAGGGGCGATGAGGAGGAAGGTGGGTGGCGCGTTTCTTACAAAATGCTTCAGCCAGGTCCCGATAGGCAGTGGGGATGGCGTTGGTGTCGATGTCGGGGGCCTCGGACTCCTTAGAACACGTCTCAGCCTGTGCCCGCAGGCAAAGTTCGGTGCAGGTCAGCCCCCGCTGTAGGATCTGGTTCTGTGTCCAGGAAATGAGAGGGTCGTGTTGGAGTAACCATGGGTAGCCAAGGATGATGGGAGGTGAGGAGATGGAGGTAAGGTGAAATTTGAGCTGTTCATGATGTTGGTCGATGAGGAGAGTGATGGGCTAAGTTTGGTGGGTGATAGGGATAGAAGAAAGGGGCCGACTGTCGACAGATGTAATTCGAACGGGCTGGGATAACGCCTCAATTTTTACCCCCATTTCTCTGGCATAGGTAGAGTCAATGAAGTTACCTGCGGCACCAGAATCGATGAACGCAGTACTTCTGACCCGTTTGTGGCCAAATGGGAGGGATACCTGAACCGTGAGATGAGGGATGGTGTTGGTCGTCGTGGTGGAGAGTTGGAGATGGCCCGATGAGTTTCTCTCCCCTCTCCCTGGGTCTGAGCATTTCCCGGCCGGAGAGGGCAAATCACTCGTTGGTGTGCCGCCGACCCACAATAGGCACACTGTCCCTCTCAGAAGCGGCGTTCACATTCTGCCACGGTTAGGGAGGCGCGTCCTAATTGCATGAGTTCCCCGGCTCCGGTGTCAACCGCGGCAGGAGGTGGAGATCCGACATGTCCGGTGGTGGCGGTGGTGAAGGAGGTCGGTGGTCTAGGTGCTGTGTAGGAAAACGTGGGCATTGGCGGCAGAGCCCTCGGGGCTGGCTTCGGACGAGAGAGTGGGCGCC